>CACSLJ010000271.1:0-35108 GCA_902706625.1 Albugo laibachii | reverse complement strand
TTAGTAACAACTGCATATCCCTTTATAGCAGCTTCAATGTTTACATACTTCTCCATGGACGCTCTCGCACAAAAAGGATCATTTTCCTGCTGCACAACGTTCATGCTAGCAACATTCATATTAGGAATTTTTAGGCAGAAGTTTATATTTGATGTTACACTACAAATTATATTAGTGACCCTATGTACAGTACTCGGACTGTGGCCGTAGTAGTTTGGGCTGTGGCCTTAGCGGCTTCCTTAAATATATTATTCATACGAAAAAAGAGTGCTATCACTTGAGAAGAATTTCAGCTATCTCCCTACGCTCTCAGATTTTATGTATCAACTTTTTCGATCGAGATGTATTATCATTCCAAGTTAGGCTACATTTCGCATTATACAGATAAACCTGCCAATTTGATATGACCCTCGGAGCTCAATTGTATCATATATACACTCCACACCAAGATAGATAAGCTCTCCGTGTTTTGGCCGTAACTTTTTACATATCTAGACGGCAGCTCCTAATTCCAAAAATTGTAATGTAAAAGTTTAATATACACATCTAGCTAAGCGATCAAGATCAATCTCGCATTTTAGGCGGTACCCCAAAACATTAGTTCTATTCGACGTTATGTTGTGTCCGACAGTTAAGTCTATCCAATCAAAACGGTCCATTCTATAGTGGAAAATCCTTTTATTATATCCGACACAATGTGCTTACTGATAGCCAATATAACGTATTGGTGGCTACTGACTACTGACTACTCAGCCCGTCGGCTCGATTAATTTTCTTCATCGGCCAATATGCCACGCGGTCGAAATACTGAAGCGAAAATGGAGGGAGGAAGCCACGACATTACATGAAGAATGTGCCGACAAACAGCTTTAGTCTCACTGTTATCAACCACCAAGACGCGCACGGGATGTCCGCGACGCTCCAAAGCTTCTACCAAGGCGTTCGGCTCAGCGAATGAGACGAAGAGCAAGAGCGTGTACCTGTGGGAAAATAGCAGGCAGAAACTCGTGCGCCTCAGCAAAGCCTAGGTGACAAGCGAGCTGCGCTGCTCGCGAGAAATCGGCACAACCAAGACGCTTCCTCGAGACGCCGAGCTGGATCTAATCAAGTGTATCAACGGATATCGCTTGAAAGGAGCTCCCATATCGGCTGTGATGCTGACTCGCAAGTCGCTTTAGATTGTTAGCGTGGTTGGCGTCTCTGCTACAGCGTTTATGGCTTCGTGAACGTGGCGACAAGCGTTTCTCCGTCGGCACAAGCTCGCCTTCCACATGAGAACTCGCCAAGGACAGATTTCGCCTGCTGGCATCGGCGCGAAGCCAGCAGCGCATCGGCGAGCACGGTGTCGACGTGATGTACAACGCCTAGCAAACAACACAGCCTTCTTCGATCACATTCTTACCAAGACGATATACGCTAAAGGAACCCAAACGATGTGGGCTAGATCTAGTGGAAAGACAAAGGAGTGAGTGACGTGTATGCTGCTTGTTCACTCTTTCGGCAACAAATATGAGCCGATTCTCATTTTCAAGTACACGACCCCTGTGAAGAGAGACACAGTCGCTGAGAAAAATGCGATGCGACACGGCCTCGCCAAGCGACTGTGGATCAAGATGCGTTACCTGCAGTCGACGTCAGGCGTGCAAATCTACGCCAATGCGATGGCGTGGTGGAATGCCGAGATATCAGTGCGCTTTCTCGAGTACCCCTTCGGTGACCAGCGCGAGCGAAAGGTTTCTCCCATCCTTCTGCTGTGGGATGACTTTTCCGCACATTGGTCGGAACGAGTGCGAATTTGCGCTGAATAGCTCGACGTGGTGCTTATCCAAGTGCCTCCTGGATACCCAAGCGTTTTTCAACCTGCTGATGTGTCGTGGAATGCCCCTCTTAAGAAAAGGCTACGAGTTGGGTGGGCTAGGATGCTTCACCAGTAGCTCGACAGCCACAGCAATGGTGGTGATTCGTTCAAGCTCGTCCCTTCCACACGCGACGATGTAGTGGAATGGCTTGCTGAAGATTGGAAAGAAGTCTCCGTCGCAACAATCAGCAACGTATTTTCGCCAATCCTCAACGAGGAAGAGCTGTCTGAATCTAGGCAGACAAGTTACAACAATCTTGCAGAAAGTATGGCTGAATCTGCTCATAGAGATCAATCTTCTTAACGGTGATGTCAGCATTGTATCGGTTTCTATCGACGTCGTCGACAGCATTCTAGAGAGCAATAGGTAATCACGAGAGATACATGCTACGATTCCTTCTACAAACAGACAAGTTGAATTTTCAATAACTTAACGTTTCATGTGTATGGCACGATAGGGATTTGACCCGCAACAACTCAGCTCGCCGAGGCGTGCTCAATGAGTCCTTTGTTGGAGGCTACAAAAGCCGAAAATGAATATGCGTGGAGCGTTTCAGCGCTCCAACGCACTGGAGTCCAGGGTCTAATATTTAGCTGATCTGCGGTAAAACAAATATAACACGTACAGATCTCTCCCCCCCATTAAGACCCATCGCCAAAAATACATACCCTCGTTTTCCCGATAGCTATGTATTTTACTCAATTTAATTTTCATTATTTTAAATCTTCCACGCATTTGTCCTCTGTCATCAAAAGCGCAGGATGAGTACGCGTGCGCTCATGACAGATGCTCAAAAGGAACAACTATACGCGTATTTTCAGATCACACTCAGCATGACCTGGCTGCATGGTTGAAAGTCACATTCAAGCTAAAAGTTACGCCGGGCAGAAAGATGATTTATCGGTCTCTGAATACCACTTCAAATGTGAATGTGTGGAATCCAGAGTGCAAGACACAACATACTGTATCCTCTTCAGAGCTTGAAGACCGTTTGTTGCTATGGATTCTCCCGTGTGAAGATTACAATCTTCCTATCATCACTGGGACAACGATTCAGGCGAAGACCGCCAAGATTCGGTGCGATATGGTCAGAAGCGGCAACTCTAAAGATACAGTCAAGCTACAGGCGCTGGCGCTCTCCCATAGATGGCTATTCAAATTCTGGAAGCGCCACGGTCTGAAGTCGAAGCGCCTACATGGAGAGAAGGATATGTGACACTGAATGCAGTGGAGAGTAGAAGGATAGCACTGAAAAAGCTTACAATGGTTTCTTAGAAGCGGGACGTGTTCAATATGGATGAGACCGCTTTCTTGTACTGTTCAATGCCAGTCAATTCTATCACGAAAAGATCGAATCGCAGGAAGGAAGCACTGGAAAAGAGGCAAACGGTTGCTTTATCCTGCAATGCAGACGGAACTACAAAGCTGCCTCTTCTCTTTGTTGGATCTATGATAAACGCGCTGCTTACAAGGAAACACCGCTGAACAGGTTGGATTGCAATACGAAAGCACAAAAAAAGGATGGATGACGCCAACGCTCTTTCTGCACTGATTGTCGCAACTGAACGACCAGATGAGTATAGCTGGTCGCCACATTCTCCTTCCCGTCGACAACGTCTCATCGCACCGTATGGACGAGTCGCTATCGAACGTGAAGCTACAGAGTCTTCCACCAAATACTACTGCCTTTCTACAGCCTCAAGACGCGGTTATCATCAGCTCATTTAAAGCCCAGATTGCCAAGATTCAGCATCGTCATATTGTTGACCGCTTTGACGATCTCCTCGAGCGATTGACAGCTATCCTTGAGAGGTACAAAGATAAGGAAATTGGCTCTCTTTTTAACGTTGATTTGCTTTCCGCTATGCAGTGGGATGAACCAGCATGCCTGTCTGTCACGCGCACGACCATAGCGCACTGTTGGAGACACACACAAATATTGGATGATGACATGTATGTGCTTGACGAGATCTTTCATAAGCTCCAAACTAGCGCACTGATGCAGATTTCACTCGGTACTTTAATGTATTTCATCGTTGAAAACAAGAGCACAAGTATACCTTTTCATTCTTATATCATTATAATATATTTTACCTCTGAAAATATATACACAAATGAGCTATATTTGGTGGGTGCTAATGAGGGGGGAAACGTCTGTACTCTTTTGATCTCATAAAATCGTGTTCTCTGTCTGCTTCTCCTGTGTCGCGTCCGTGACGCTCGTACCAGGATTCAACACTTTTAACCGCTCGGACTGTTAGCACATGTGGAATGGCTGCTAGAGTCAACAGCACCATAGTCCAGTTCATGTATAACATCTTTGAGGGGAAACATCACGTTTCAGAGGTTTGCAGTAAACCCATCCTCGATGGAACATGGCAGTCAGATATAACTAATGTTGTGGGGTATTACAACCTACTAAGCTGTATTTTATAAAGTACTATAAAATAAGCATTTTTTGCAGGTTGTTCTTCATTGAGGGTGAAGGGAATATTTCAAAAAACATAAGAGGAGTGGCGCCAGTCGCTGCAGCGAGCTGCTCATTGCCAACAGATGCAGCAAGCTCCACATCGAGTCACTATAAATAATTCATCACCATGGACGGTGCACGATGACGCCTTGTGTCGCCGTTCCATAAGACGTAAAGAGTCAAGCACACGGCAGAATCCATACACCGCGTCCTCGACTCGGTAGTGCGGGCGCCGACTAATTGGTCACCACCAACGTTAACGTCATCGACAAGCACATAGCACAGGTCTGTTGGCGCTTGGGTGTAGCACCGACAATAGCAATCTGGTGGTGAAGTAGATGGCACCACTCCTCGACGACGAACTTAGATTCGCCATGTCTCCGGGAAGGTCCACCGAGAACTTAGCGGCGCAAGTGTCACCTTCAGGAGACGCACTGAGACAACGACTACTTCAATTCACTAGTGACTAAGTAAAAGCGCTGCCAGTATGTTATTGACCTTTAGTGCCAAATTGACATGGGAAAGAAGGTCATTCACATGGATTTAATGGACTGGGCGCAATCGTACGTCTGGATCAAGTCAGTGGATCGAGCAGCTAAAAAAGCTACGACTGGCAAGGGCAAGAACATTCTGTGATCGCATGCGTCTCTGAGCACTGCCAAGGGTACTCTGAGACACGCTTCGGATGCTTCACGGCGTGGAGTGCAACGCGTCCGTTGATACTTTTCTACGTCACATTTTGCAGTCCAACGATCTCGATGAGGTCCTGCTTGTGGTGAGCAACGTAACCGTGTCAGCCCCAGCTTCGAAGATATTACGTGCGACGATGAACTTGCTGCTGTGACCATCGTGAAGCTGAGCCCATATTCTTCGATGCTCAACACAATCGATAACGTGTTCTCGACCTACATAAGTGCTGTGATGCGTTCTCTCGCTCACGACAGATCGCCAATCAAGCAGGTGCAACCTCGTTTGACTATTCTGAAGACTCGCTGGCGATTCCTACAAGTTGCTGATGATTTAAACTTGCATGAGGCTGCGACAGAAGAGCTTGCCGCTCATGCTCATCACACTGCTCCATATCATTGGATAGCTTTGGATAGACTTGGCATGCATGCAGGAGAGTAGTTTGTCAATAGCTTTTGCTTTAGCAGATTTGGCAAGTTATTCCTTATAATAAACATGACCTTTTTAAGGTTTTTTATTTTAAGCGAGCACGACTTGATCCCTGACGAGGATATTTTGATTTTGGGTGTGGAATGGTGTGCCCAGTCCAAGCGTTATAACTTTTAGAGTTAAGCCAGTTTACCTGACCATGATTCAAAACTCTCTGACCACACTTCCTGTGATTATGGATAGCTCATCGGATGTCGGGTGTATTTTATCAAGAATGCAAAAAATCAATTCAATGCTTAAGCCGACCTGGCTTGTGAGAAAAACGATCAGCTACTTTATGACGAAGGATGCTGATTGTCCGGTCTCGTTCACAATGTCGATCAATGGAATGCTCTTCTCTAAAAGGGAATCTATCAAGCCTGCGATAGTAATTGGGAATCTGTATGATATTTTCATGAAGAATGAATACAGACAGGACTGATGCAAGCGGACGTCGATTATACCTTTTGTATAAACATCCTGTCGAAGATTCTGCTCAGAATGCAATATTTTATGCTGCCCTAGAGACTATATTGAAATGTATTGTTGATTGAAATATATCAAAGGCTGAAGTAGCCAAACTAATGACGATTCAATCGGGTCAACGCTTCTAGATTTAGCTTGTGTTCAAACTGTCTGTGCATGATGCTGAGATATGATTTACAAGATACATCAATTGCTGTGAAATTAATTGTCCTTTTTAAGTATAAACATTATAAAAAAGTTCTTGTCAGAACTCGAAGCGAAGAACAACACAGAAGGGCAAAGGAAAGGACAAAATCTGTTTTCAGAGTGAGCAAAACACAGAATGCACAAAGGTAAAGGACAAAAACACCGTTTTTTCATATTTGATAATAAGATGCTGAAGGTTGCATCAACTTTCATATGTGTGATTTCAGGCTCAAATGAGCTCGTGTCTGATAATGATCAGTTTCATCTATCTGCGACCAGCCACCCTCTTCGCTGTGCACGATGCTATGCTGATTAATTTACTGTACAACAAAGACAAATTTTTTCGAGAAATTATAGCTCCATACCACATAATTGAGCAAATAGCCAGTGCCAATATTTTTTGGCAACTATTGCTTCAAAAATGGATACAACGAAGGTTGTAGAAGCTCTTTTCTCTTTGATACGTGGCTTTCGCTTTTGAATTCTGAGAAACATGAGAGCAGTGTGCTGAGTTTAAGGTTCTGGATGAGCATATTTATAATGAAGCTTCAAAATCGCTTGATCGAAAGGAACAACTCTGGTAATCAGCTCCTGTTTTGTTTCGCGCTTTAGTAGCAATCTTGTGGGTATAATTACTCACAGCGGGGGAAAGTTTTGAGGTTGCTTAATTTCACTAATGGTCTACTTGGGCTTTAACTCTAAAAGAATGGATGTGACTTTTTATCTTCTATCCAATCTGTTGAAGAGTAGAAAGAAGCACGATCGAGTAGAGAAGAAGAAGAAGCATTTATAACGACATCGAATTACCAAAAGTGGAGATATCATGGACCATTTCCAGAGGCTCGATGAACTATGCATGCCGATGAAAGCCTGGGTGATGTTATAAGCCCCAATAAACTATTGGTAGTTTTATTTGAAAATTTATATGCTCGTTAACTTGAATTGCTTCCTCGAGATGCAGCCGTATAATTTTGCTCCTTGTGAAATCTCATCACAGCAGGAGAGATGCCATCACTGCACACTACCCTTTACTACCTTCGTCATAATTTTGTTACCGATCGTCAGAAGTATCGAGGCTCTGTAGTCAGAAAGTACGAGATTCTCATCATATAGTGCAGGACACTTAAAACCAGCATATTTTTTTCCTTACTAAATCAATAATAGCGAATTGGATAAACTATGTAAATAAGAAAAGAGCGCTATCACCTAGAAAAGCAATTGAGCTATCTCTCTACGCTCTCAGATTTTCTGTATCAATTCGAGATATTATCATTCCAAGTCAGGCTACATTTTGCATTATAGTATGGGCAGGTACAAAATTGGCTACCTCTACAAATACATTATTTCTATAGTATCATTAATACATATGATTTATAAATATAATCAACCAATAGAGACACTTGCTGAGGACGGTAGCCAATCAAAGAGCCTACAACCAAACACTTACCGTTAGCAGCATGCTTTGCCTTTGATAAAATCTAAATGATACATCAGATGTTCCCTCTTTCTCCAAAAGAAAAGCGTCATCACGGAGAACAGCTTCACCGCTTTCTCTCTACGCTTTTGGAAACTCGTTATTGATCGAGATATTGGCAATCAAAGCCAGGCTACATTGTGCATTCAAAAACACAATGTATTGACATAATCAACCAATAGAAAGCTGCTTTTAAGGACAGCAGCTAATTATGACGTACCTGAAGTCAGGGTGTTAATATCCATAGGAATGCTGCTGGAGACGCGGCAATGCGATCAGTGATTGCGTACAGTCTACTATTCTACTCTGCCAGTGAGTACTATCCGGTAAGCAGCCATGTATCTCTGGGCTTTGCGTGCAAATAAAAAAATGACGGTGGATCTCGTTGTGCTTCAATGTCGCACGATTGTATCGTGGGAGTGAATGGCCACTTTGAATTTTAGCCAATCACAAGTGCAGATTGTTAAATGTAAACATTTTAACCTATCAAAATCTTGATATTTATAGAGATCGAATTTGGCCGCCCAAAACAACATGTCCTGGTTCTAAGTGTCCTGAACCATATGAAATAATGAAAAGTGATGTGTAGGTTTTGACACCATGTCTACGAGGTCAGCGAAACAAGTAGCCACTTGGACTTTTAGTTCATATCTTAGCATCGTAGTAAAATATATGGATTTGTTTTAGTTGCCTCACCATCTACTGGGAAAACGATGCGATGACCCACCCATGTCGCTTATGGCCAGAGAGACGAGAAAAAAGTTTTACGAGCCTGCTCGATTATCATTCAACTCGAATGAGATAATGGATTTAGTGACTCGAACAGATTGTCCAGATTATTCATGGAAGTATATAGCTTGTTGCTGTTAATCACAAGCCAGGTCGCCCAACATGTCAATAGGCGAGCTTGTAGACATTTCATCCCATCTATTGATATAGCTTGCATCAAAACCAGCTTCGACGTGTACCTAATGAAATTGGAGCCGTTCATGACACGCTGCAAGTGTGATTCTGCACACGGAGAAAGCGCGTAAGAATGAATATTAGTTCAGATCACCTCCGGTCTCTCATAAAGCAAATACAATTGTGTTGATGTGAGCTATTGCAATAGCGCGTAGCTGCGTTGATCAGCTTTACACGTTTAAGGTATCTAGTTAGCTCGCAGAAGACGAAAGGGGAAGGTATACATTGAATTACTTGGTACGAATGATGCTTCGTTGCACCTATCCTAGCAAGAGGTTTTGATTTAGAATCAAGGTAACAAAGACCTTCTGCATTTTGCGATTATCGGAGCAGCATAACCACTGACACCGAGTGTGGCTGGATACAAAAGCGACGAAAACACGACTGCAGCTGCATACCCGCTAAGGGTCGAGCTGACTTCTTCCATACCAAAATACTGCAAAACAGGGGTTACATCCATGCCGTTCTTGATGAGTGTGTAGATTATGCACACAAAACCGAAACCGGTCAGGCGAGATCCAATCATGTAAGCAGCTCCGTATTTGTTGACAATATCTCTGGTACCGCCCATAATTTTTCCAATCCATGATCTCTTTGCATTGCCTGCTTTTCCATTTCTAACCGAGTCCAGCAAAGAGTTAGTGGCACCACTCAAAAACTGCCCGTTTCTTACAGCGACATGCTCGGAGCAAGATCCATCAAACGCACTCGCGAGACGGCTGGGATGAACTTCGATATGACAGAAGCAGTCGCAACATCAAATGGTAATCGCAAACGTCGAAAAGGACGACTAACTCCATACGCAATTGCAAAATCTGGAGAGAATTCCAAGCCTAAACGCAGCTATATTAATATTGAAACAACGAGATCGCTTTACTCCTACCTATTACTGAGAGAAGCGCATACATTCCCGCAATGCTTCCAATGTCGGAAAGCAGCAATGCTATAATTGTTTCAGTAGGGTGATGCTTGATGGAATCATTCAGCTTGTTAACGAAGTGATTCACCACCCCTTTTCGTCCAAAATCCTTACTGCTTGCTACACAAAAACTTTTTCGGTGTAGAATGCGATGCTTTGACAAAATTCTGTGCGCTCTAAGGGAACCCTGCAACCCATTTTTGAAAATACTATACGCAAGCACGCGATGCATCTCAGCTCCCGGATACCGTCTACTGACAAATACTTTATGGTAGTCACCGAAAGCAGTTGCGCGACAATCTGCAAGCTATACAATTCGACATGCTTAGAGATCTCGAGGGTATGAAGAAGAGTTGGAAGTGCGCGTGCTCCAAATCGTTCGGAAATTGTAGTTCCCAGCTTTTCACGATTTATCTGAATTTATGGGTGGATTGCAAGACCGCTTAATAAAGGATTTTGTAGATAAAACTCTTGTGGCATAATACGTGTGTGTGCTGTATTTGTCTTATTGCCTGATATTGAAGGCGATGTCACGCTAGTTTTCATCCATAAGCCATTAAAATCCCATACAAAGGGTATCGATCAATCCTCTGAAGGTCTGTGCTGTGAGCAGATTCAAAATTAACCCAGTATCGTTGTGATTGGAGGCGCAGCGCTTGTAGCTAAGGCTAAGAAGAGCTCCATTATTCAGCAATGCCAATTTGCTTGCAAAGTGATTGTCAAATTCGAAAGATTGCAACTTGAAATAGGGGTTTATACCCTTAGCAGTGTGTCCGCGTCAATTGCAGAGCACCATCGAAAAATTGATTAGCCAGTGTCACACTTTGTCTCCCCCGCTTATTGAGAATGTTTGAGTATGAAGATGGTGCATGCCGATAAATCGAAATGGAGATGTGTCGACATTCACTTTATAATATCTAATTGTTCGTGGGGGGCGTTATTATGATTCGATCGACCATAGAGCCCCATATTCCAAAACGCTGTGCATTGACCACTGGTCAGATACTTAAGACCAAGACCGTTGTCTTCAGAAACTCGTATCTTACACTGGTATAAGCTGCAGTGATGTGATTGACCCCGCCCTTGTATAGAACTCTCCCCAGCCACCGCAATTTCTTGTATGTTCTTTGAAGATCCTTCAGTCTTCTCACCTCTCCAGAGCACCAGCCGCTCGACCTTAAGGCACCTCTCTGCGTCATAAAAGACCTCTTACTGAACTCCTTTGCGGTCGCTGAGTCTCTATGTCCACACGAATGAATAAAGTCAAAGTAATCGTAATTCCAAGAATCCAGTATATAATTGCAACGTGGTCCCATAACATGCGTTTTGAAGAAATAGACCATCAATTTTTTTAAGTCTGTGACGGTATCAAACTGCATCTCATGAAGTATCTATTCAGGCATATATTTTGTGGACTGACGTGGAAAGGTAGCTAAGATAAAGGAGTTTGACGAGCCAAAGTAGCCTGCTTAAATGTAGGCAAAAAGCCCATCTGAGAGTCGCGTCTAACCATAGTCCTCGTACTTAAGATACTCAATTACAGTGCTACGGTCGATTTATCGTTCGGGTCAAAAAATGGAGGCGATCATGATCGAAGATCCTCCGCTAAAAGAAGAGCCCATTGTTCCGATCTCAATTGTACTTGAGTGAATTTGTATCCTTTTGGGTCTTTGTAAAATCTTCATATGCGCAACAGGAATGCAAAAGCGATTTGTACACGAAGTACAAATCTCTCGAGGGACATTTGGAATTTCTCAATATACAGGTTCATCACAGTGAATCCACGCTTAACAATTCATTCTCAAATTTGAAAATTGTAGGAAGGATACATCAAGGATGAGATGAAGAATCTTAAAAGAGAGCTCGTCCGAGCAAAAGAAGTAAACTGTCGTCTAGTTTGAGTGCTTTTGATGGTAAAGTCTAACGAAAGAAATGTAGGAAGTTAAACGGATTCAGTCCGTTCCGTTGGTTATTGGACAATTTTTAGAGATGGTGGACGCAAACTATGGCCTCGTGGGATCGACTTCAGGGTCTAACTACTACGTCCGAATACTCAGGTTAGTTGTGTCGATCTGTGACCGCTGTAGAGAATCAACAACTCAATGTGCTCGTCTAGCACTTTGGATCGCGAGAAACTGAAACCAAGCTCATCCGTTGCATTACATCGTCATTCTCACGCAGTCGTAGATGTATTACCACCTGAATCGGATTCCAGCATACAACTGATGCAGGTACCTTGGCGAATAGACTTGTGAAATGTCTTTCTTATCTGAACAAATGCAGATGTCGGAGATACCGGATGTCACGTACAAAGACATTGGTGGAATGGATGTTCAAAAACAAGAAGTTCGAGAGGCTGTGGAACTCCCATTGACTCATACAGAATTATACAAACAAATAGGTGTTGATCCTCCTCGTGGTATTTTGATGTATGGCCCTCCTGGAACGGGAAAAACGATGCTAGCAAAGGCTGTCGCCAACGCCACGACTGCATCATTTATCCGCGTCGTTGGCTCAGAATTTGTCCAAAAGTATCTTGGTGAGGGTCCTCGCATGGTTCGGGATGTCTTTCGCCTCGCAAAGGAGAACGCGCCTTCGATTATTTTCATTGATGAAGTCGATGCGATTGCAACAAAACGATTCGATGCACAGACAGGGGCCGATCGCGAAGTACAGCGAATTCTTCTGGAACTTCTTAATCAAATGGACGGCTTTGATCAAGGAACAAACATCATTGTTATCATGGCAACAAATCGGGCGGATACACTTGATCCGGCTCTTCTTCGACCCGGTCGACTTGACCGTAAAATCGAATTTCCATTACCAGATCGCAGACAAAAGCGTCTTATTTATCAGACGTGCACTTCGAAAATGAATCTGAGTGATGAAGTGGATTTGGAGGCACGTAATATATTTCGGGGACTTTGTCTGAGACGCTAATGTTTTATTGTAGGATTATGTCAACCGCCCCGAAAAAATTAGCTCAGCCGATATTGCGGCAATATGTCAAGAAGCGGGTTTACAGGCTGTGAGGAAGAATCGTTATGTCATATTGCCAAAGGATTTCGACAGAGGATACAAGAATGCAATTAAGCGGGCAGAAACCACATTCGATTTTTATCACTAGAAGTGATAAAGAGAAAAGAGAGCAAACAATTACATTTGAGCGAAATCATTTTTATGTACAGTGACTTGATAGCTCTCAAAACGCAGCTGCAATCGCTTCTGTGCTGCTAAAGAAAAACATGGGTTTATGCGTGTGCTCTTACACACTACTGATGAACGACAAGCCTTCTGTGTGCAACATTCGAGTAACAAGCGGATAATTAGGTTGTAATCGATAAAGATGATGCGCTGGATGCTGCGCGATTTCCATCCCATTAAATCTAATTTGTTAAAAAGGAGGTTGGTGGTAGTGAGCAGTTATGATTGAGCTGAAATTCTCTTGGCTCTTGAATTAGAATTTCCACCGCACCAGAGCCCAAGAACTGGGATCGTTTGCTTGCAAACGAACCAGAGAAGCACGGTCTGACAAAAAGTGACATTCTATACGAGAATCCTCGCAAGGTATACAATACTTGGAATCTTCCCAGTGTTGTCATCTACGCACTCTCATAGGCTTACTTTGGATTTGCATCGGCCGGATCATTGGCAAATGTGCGAATTTCTAAAAAATCCTCGATGCGACACTTCTCAAGCTTTGACGGTAGATAGCGTTTTGGTCTTGGCTGAAAGGATATGAAGAAAGCCTGGTGGAGAGTACGTGCGAACGGATATTGTATAATATCTATCTCAGGCTTGCTATTCGTGAGCAGTGATACCAACAATGGAGCAACCTAACTTTTATTCCTGGATCATGGATGACATCGGCTCGACCCTTGGATTTGGTTCCGGTATTATTCTGGCTTTCATGGTTGGCTTTCATGCTCGGGTATGTCCGCCATTCTGTAGCTGCTATATCCACCATTTGAAATGGGAGTGTTGTTTATATTAGCGTTCAGTAGCAAAGATATCTATCATATCAGGCGGAAAAAAGCTGCGAATAACAACACACAGATTTCTTGGGGTATTGCTTCCAGATATCCATCATCCCATTTCTTTTTTATGACTCAATTTAGAGCTATAGTCCTCCGTTTGATGTACCCGCGGGTCAGATATCGGCTAATCCCAATACGACGAAGAACATGATCATGAAGATCGGTACACGTATGGGATTCTATCTTGCGGACTCTCGAGGGAAATTTTACAATCGAGATAAACTGGAGAGTATGATCAATTTCACGACTGATTTTGTGAGCAGCAGTTTTTTTATCCTTTGTCATCTGAACGGGTTGCTGAGTGAAGTCCGTAGTCTGCGCACGCTAAAATGAAAAGTGATGTGGAAAAGAGGTCAAAAGAAATACATACTTTGCCGAAGACAGAGCTGAGGATTCCAGATAGTGAGGGCAGCTCTTCAATCATACTACCTCGAAAAATCGCGATCACATCCAAGAAGCTTAAAAGAAGAAAGCCAAGTAAACGGCTTGGTGAGTTACTTCAAATGGCCACGCAAAAGTCAGAGGAAGCAGAAACCAAAAGGAAGTGAGCACTTTCAAGCATGTTACCTGATTATAGACACGGTTAATTTGTGAACTTATTTGCCTCTCAATTCATTGTCCTGCATGCGGTATCATGCGATGTACTCAGTTGTCTCATCATCCACGTCCTTCAGCAAAGTATTATTGCCTAGAATATTGTCCAAGTCGATCATTTTTCAGATGCGAGTAACAGCCAGCACCCTTCGTTTCTTTTCTTCGGTCACAAGCACTTAAGTGACAAAATGCCTGTGCTATGACTTTCTTCGCAGACCAGTCGTCTGAACGTTCTTACGGCTGATGCCAAGCAAGTGCATTTCTGATTGGTTTTGAGAGCTGCCATGCTCATTCACACAAGATTGGATAACTACAGCCATGGATGCCGCACTGACTTTAAATCCTCGTCGACCCGTGAGAATTAGCTACCTAAATGTCCAAATTTTGCCAGAAGTATTAGGATGACTTACCTAGAATGGTTATAGGAGCCGTACTGCTTCTAGACATTGGATGTATGTGGAATCCGTTGGAACAAAGTGTAAGACGATGGGACTTGGTCGCCGTATTCCGTTGTAACCTGACATTGATAAAATACATTACACTTTGAATTTAATGGCTACATGATCCTCAGATGAGATTTGATATCCACTAGCGTTTCATCGATGCAATACGAAAACACATGACAATACTCTATAGGCGAGCTGTAAGCCTCATCGTGCACGTTTGGAGCTTCTTAGTCGCCGTGATTGTCGGGGAGTATATCTTGCCGTCCTTTTGTTCCTGGATTTTGTATGTTTTTTGGCTGTTTTGTTCCAGTCGTCATCATCCAAATCCTCAAAACTCTCCGATGAACTGCTACTACTGCTTTCGTCATCACAGCCAACTTCTTGTTCCTCTTCTTCCTCTTCTTCCTCTTCTTCCTCTTCTTCCTCTTCCTCCTCTTCCTCTTCTTCTTCACTGGTGCTGCACCGAGAGTCATGCACAGCGGATCGCAAGCGTTTATTTGCATCTTTGTTCTGATACCCTCTTCTGTTAACAGAGTCTGCATGACGGCGCTTTCGCTTTGACTGCAAATTCTCATCCACAAGATTGGTTAACATTTTCATACTTGCTTGCTGCAATTCCATTGCCAACAATCCGATTTCTGATGACTTGCCATTGTATTCGATTGCATTCTGGAAAACCAGACGGAGATTTTCCTACGCACATACACAAGTGACATCAGAAAGTCTAATTATCGCAGTGGTGGTAGCAGTATACAATACAAAATAGGTGGAAAAGCTTCGATAAGAACTCATTCTCGCCAGCATTGTTCCAAAGTCCATCGGATCCTGGATGCGCTTCGAATATCCGGGTGCGATGTCATCCGTCACCGGAGAGGCAAATATGCTAAATTCGTCAGCGGCCATCAACCCTTCATGCAGTTTTTTCAGTAGGCCTTGTAAATTCTCATAATTCTTCGTGCACACAACTTCACGTTGATTTGTTGTTAATTTCTGCAGCAATTCTTCCAGTGATAATATTTCTGTATCCCCGTGCTCAAGATGTAGATCATCATCCTCCTCTGAATGCGAGTCCAGCGTTGCTGTCAGACGCTGTTCGGCACAAAAGCCTACTTGTCGAGCGCCCACTGATGATCCGCTATGGTGCGATTTCTCTGAATTGTTGGAACTATCTCTTGCTTCTTCCACGTCCACATCGGACTGGCGGTCAGAAAGCTGCGCATCAATATCTGGTAGCTCCTCGTTGACCGCGGTCTCCTCGGTCGTTGGCTGACTTGGGGAAGCCACTTCAGGAAATTGTATGAGCAAGCCAGAATCCGATCCAGGTAGTAGGCAACGCGGAAAAAACCGCTGCACATGACCTATAAGAGTATTACATATGGTCCTCGCATTCTGTGCTATGGTGCTACTCTCCACATTGTACAGCTCGCAGTTGTTTGCCAATAACTTGGCATCTGCGAGAAGAGCCTCCACCTGCCGATAATACCCGAGACGGAGGCGTTCTCGAAGCTGAGTAAGGTTGATTGGATTGGCTATTGTTATCAGATAATCCAGAAAAGATTCATCAACCGCATCCACAAAGTCGCGAGAAATCGATAATTCCATAATGTTATTGATCTCTGTAAGCATAGCAAGTTGGATGGCCCCGTCGAATCGTCTGGAACGAAAGAGTACAGAATCTTCCCTTTCACAGTCTCTTCTTTGCTTGTCTTGTCGAGATCGTGTTCCTAAAGGTTCCAGCTCCCAAGGGCTCACAAAGCATTCCCCGGTATCTGGATCATCCCATCTCACTTTTATGCATTCATACGGGGAGCATGAGATGCCTCCTTGGGTACTTTTGTGTACGTCAATCGCAGTGATAGTTCCGCAAGAAAGCTTTGACTCAATTTCCATTCCGTAATTGTCCAATATGACAAATGGAGTCTCAACGCGGTCTCCTAGCTGCCATTTATGGCTGACGCCATTCATGTACTGATAGTCCAGAACCAGGAAATTAGCGACATCGTGAGAGTGGTATTGCAACTTGAATGGGTATCGCCGCGCAGAATCGCTCATACACGTTTGTAGATTCTCATCGACGCTCTGGAAGGTCGTAAAGTAAGACGCAAAATCTTCATCCAGTACTCCTATCTCATTTCTGCCATGCACACCACTGCCTCGGCTCGACTCCCCCAAGCTTGTGAGAGTACATGACGCAGGAAAAGCCAAAATAGCAAGTGTCAGCTCACATCGAATAGTTTGAGTGCGACCGTATTCCTCAATTGCCGGGAATATAAAATCGATGTTGATCACTTTGCATTTGACAGCAAAATGGCACGCCACAAGAGGAGAAATAGGACTGCGGTCAGTTCCCGAGCTAAAACACCGGAGATATGCTTGATGCCCCTGAGGAAAATAGACGACAAAATCACCGACTTGCGGGACATATTGCTGTTTTCCAGTCAAGTCTACTTGTTGCAGCCATTCTCGATGGAATTGGAGCCCAAAGCGTTTGGAAACCGATTCCGCTTGCTGTGACAGCCGTGTGCTTGTAGCGTTGTCGTCCAATTCCTCATGTGACGGGCAGTAAAATTGAGACTTATTCAGACTCCAGCCGCAAGTTAGAGCACACTTCCAATGATACACGCTTCGACACTCGGGCACACAACACCCTATAGTTGCTCCCTTGTTATGGCATACAGAACACTCCAACTTTCGACCTCTTCGAATCTCTTTGGCCACGTTATACCATGATTCATCTCGATGAAAACACAAAGGTGAGGCGATTGCACATTGGTCGTGAACAAATACACGTTGGCATCCGTTGATCAATGGATGCACCCCCATACTTTCGCTTGGAAGCTTCATAATTCCCCCATCATCACTGTGCCCACAGAATGCACATACGATCAATGAGTCCATTGCCTCAGCGCTCGTATTTTGCCGACGACGAATTCTGGTGTGCTCGCGATCGCGCAGCATTTGATCATAAGTCAGCGTTCGATCAAATTCATCGCGACTATTGTCTTGCATCATTTCTCCATCTGACTCCTCTGCTGGGTCCTGCTGTCGATCGTAAGTCACGATAGGAGATCCAATCGGTGTGGATGCGGTACTAGTGACGTCCTGGGGACTAGAGTTGATCGATCGATCTACTTCGGAGCGTGAAACTCTAGCTGTCGCATCGATTTCCACCTCAATTACGTCATCCTCCTCAAGAGATCGGTATTGTCGGGTGTGACGACTACGAAGACGCAATGAAGATCTGTTGTTTTCATCGCGTTCTGAGCCGATTCTACGATGGCTTCGTAGCTGACGATGTAGACTTGCTTCATGAGAACGAGAGTTATCGTCTGATACGATGTCATCACTCAGAAAATCGTCTCCGTTCATTTCAGCGTCCTCATCATCGTCTTCATCCTCAAGGCTTTCTACATCGCGCGAGCCTCTATCCCGATTGCCGACTTCAAAGTCTTCATCTGTGGATTCATCATCACTTGAGATTTCTAGCTGTAGGATCGAGGTATCTCTCTCTTCAATTGGTCGAAGAACTCTTCCACGGCGCCCAGTTGTTTGCCTGTTATTAGCATAAACTCTGTGCACATTAGACTGCCCAAAATTCTCCGAGGACACAGTATTACGCTCAACCGGTTGAAAGGTGGGTAGCCCTGCATTTGCGGTCATATTGCTGAATATTATATTGTCGTTCCCATGGGTTTGAGTCTCGGGCATGATGGCGCACGGGAAGTCTTCTACGTCCGTGTCTTCGGAGACGACCTGGGATACCCCGCATTTCCACTCTGATTCCTGAGCCTGTTTGACTCGTTCCTTTCTCTGCTCTTCGAACGCTGTTATCGAAATTCCACACGGTAACAGATAAGGAGGTTGATGAGCGTATTCTATCCGATAGATGTCAACAAGGGGACCTGATTCCATCAAGGTGGGACTTATTTGCGTTTCTCGGTCAATGACATTCATGAATCGATCCGTTTCGAGTGTCGCGTAATCACTTTTAAAGTATTGTTCCACAGGGGCCACCGCATAGGAATCACCACTCCCAAGCCCAAAGATCAGCAGGCGACCAAGCCGATCCGTGAAGCAGAACCCGCTCCCATCAGGCATGAATCCACCATCCAACAAAGGGATGCATTCTTCATTCGTAGAAGAGTTTATAAATTGTTTGAGTAATCGACCGGAAGAGATATCCCATAGACAGATGCGGCCATCATACCCCGCAGTAATAGCTAATCGCCAGTCGTGAGGATGTACATCCAGCGCAAAAACAGCGTTCACGTGGCCATGTTGTCTAGCCGAGTCAATAGCAGCAAGTGTGTACACCTCGGTTCCTTTGTTCGGGTCCCAGATTCGAATACGTTGCTTCCAGTCAACTATCTCGTGATGTGATTCAGCCTTGACGCTGTGCAACGTGATCAATCGCTTATCGTCTTTTGTCCAGCAAAGTGTGTCGACCGCTAGAGTCTTTATCCTTCGATATCGACCAGAACCATCTTGCGCTGTCCACGGTTCATGTGTGAAAAGAACTTTGTGCGCTAGGTTGGGGTTGACATTATTCGGATTTGAAAATTTGGTTGGATGATACGACCAGATCCTAGCCGTGCCATCCTTGATTGAAGCCGTGGCTATCTGAGTCCCGTCATTGCTGAACAAGATGTTTGTAATTGGACCCGTGTGACCTCGCATGTATGCTACTGGTTCTCCATTCGATAATCTCGGAACAAGAATCCCGTTTATAGACCACATACTTTCTCGCAATCTTTCAGGTGGTTGCAGCTGTGTTCGCGGGATACTTGCGTCGATAGTGGAAGTAAAAGGTGTAGATGTGTCGAAGGCAGGTAAAACTGCTCTTCTCATAGTGATGGACTCGAATTCCGTGGATGCAATAGGCGCTTCGTGAGGATCCGAACCATTATTGGTCTCTTGTGAACGTGAAGGGCTTACTTCCAGCGGGACAAGATTCAATCGATATGAATGATCTTCATCAGGGTTGAGCACAGCTTGCTCATGAGTTGTTTCGGAACCTTGCATCGCTTCGTTCTGGATGGGAATACTCACATTTGGATCGGATAGTACCGATACATCCCAAACTCGACCAATACCGTCCTGTCCACCTGTGATGACAAATTTACCGCACCGGCTACGTATCAACACAGTGAGAATGGTCTTGATAGGAATATATTCATCTTCCACACACCTGAATGCAAGGCAAAGCACTTTATTCGAACGAGTCGAGTGGTGATTGAAGTGACTCAGCGAATATATCGGGCGGAGGCTGAGACAAAAGGCATTCAAACTTATGAGTCGCTGTGCAATCTGCTGTCTGGTTTCGTATTGCCCTGATTGCTTCAGAGGGATTTCGGGGAGTTTATAGCAGAAACATCGGCCATCATCGGACGCGCTGAGGACCACATTTTTACTGGGATGGAATCGAACACTATTCACAACACTAGAATGACCGATAAGAACAGCAACGGGTGCACCAGAGCCGAGTTCCCAAATCCGAATGGTCTTGTCATCTGATGAGGACGCTAACAATGTATCAGAACAATTCACTGCAAGATCAGTGACGTTCCCATTGTGACCTCGAAGAGTATATTGCAAGTACCCAGTTTGCAAACACCATATCTTAATCAATCTATGCAATAACTTGAGCAAATTTGACGTAATTGCACCGGTACTTGCTCGTACCTGTCATCAGCGCCCGTAATAGCAAATTTTCCAGCGTTGTCATACGTCAAGCAATAAGCGGGGATTTGAAGATGGCCATTTACGACTTTGAGACGGCGAAAACGACTGTAAAGATGTGGCGAAAACGCTCTCTCCAGATTATTTTCGATCTTACGGGTCGTTCCGATTTCTCGACGACGAAGGCGATGGATTTGATTACGACCAGCTCGCGCATGACTTTGGAAAAGCCGATTGCGACATGTGAGTCGTTCGAGCACTCGTAACTCCTTGGCCAAATTCTTCTCTAAGTGACGTAGATGCAAAAGCTGCCTCATTGCTCGCACCTCAGCTGCCAGCTCGGTCGCCGTTGACTCTTTTTGCCCTGTCTGCTGACGGTTGAGCGTTGATTGTAGCTCTACAGGAAGGTCGTCAGCCGTAATTGCATGCTTATAGTTCTGCATTCCCTCAAATCGATCCATGATACGCTGCACCAAAAGAATGGATCGGCGTAGATTTCTACTCTTGAAGTGCACCGCAATGAGCTGTTTTGAGATTTTCTTTCGCTCTTGTGAGCTAAGAACATTATTTACAGCAGAACCAACTGGATTTATCAAGAGAGACCTCGATTGCATACTTCTGTTGTCTTCCTTGTCTATGCTTTTGTTCTGATTTCGCGCGAGCCATAAAAGCTCCAGCAAATGTGTCGAAGGTAGGTTTCGATGACGCAAATGATAATCCTCGTAGGTAGCCCGTACACGATCCCCTTTCCACGTGATTCTGTCCTTCAACAAGTGATGCTCTTCCAGCTCCTGGATAAGCGCGTCGGCAGCTTTTTTACAAGGAGTTTCATGCATCAGGAAGTCTGCGACGAGAAAGAGAAGCTCTACACGGTGCAAAAGGTGAATTAGATTTCTTTTCATGATTCCTCGTTTATTTCGATTTACCCGATCGATCTACTCGATCCATGCATGACTTTTCATCTGCTGCTGTCCGAGCTAAAGAGAGATCTGCTGTGGCTCCTTCACATTCACTGGAAGTGATGTTGACATATTGAGCAAGATTTTCTACTATTGTAGTTATCCCGTTGGTTTCCGTAAGATCGTCAGAGTCCGATTGGCAGACATCAGTCTGTCCTTGAGCTGCCTGCGCAACCTCGGAATCATTCATCTTCTTTTAAACAAAACGGACATAGACCGAACTTAAGATAGTACACCTAACTTATCAATGCTGTCAAAATGTTGCGACCAGCTCCTCGACGCGGCAATGAGCATGTCGCCTGCAGCGAGCCAGAAGCTGTTAAGAACAATCATGTGGCAAAAAAGGGAGATTCATTGGGTGGTGAATCAGATGTTGAAGATAGAAGCATTTCTGTGTTGATGGAGGATACAAACAATGACGATTTGACCAAAATTTGCGAGTCGGATTGGAATTACAATCCATCCAGATTTTTATGGTTGTTATTATTCTCAGCGATCGCGGAGTGTGTTACGACATGCTACACTCCAGAAATTCGCATTATAAATACTTCCATGAACGTCAGAGCAACTGCCTTAAATATACTGGGATGCTTTCTGGATGGGATATTCTACAGTTTGGAAAATTCGGCCAGAGGGATGAGCTTCTCCTTCACAAAGGAATTTAGATCAGCCTACTTGGGGTACAGCTTTTCTGTAAACCTTCTAGTGGTTGCTCTGACGCGTTCTAAATTTCGATGGAAACAGGGTTCTCACTTCTTATTCTTTCATGGTCGACCATGCACGAGCCTTAAGCAATGAATCATTCCAGTATGGGCATCTATATATTCCGGTCTCACTGTATGCAGGGTGCTTGAGTTTTTTTTGTGGCCGATTTTTTGCGCAAAGATTTCCCAGGCTTCATATCGCTCCCAAGGCATACAATGCACTGATTTCATTCTTGCAGACCAACCTTATCACCTTGATAATTCTTTTCATCTCTCTCACCATTCTTCGGGCAACATTTGGACCAGAAGGATTTGTTCGGTATTCCTTGCCTGAACACGTACCTTGTTACTCAGATAGTGATACTCTAATATGTCTAGCGATCCAAAGGACCCGCAATTTGTTGGAGATTTTAAGGTTCATGACGGTCAGGAACTGCTGCTAGGAATCTTCATGTCATGTAGTGCAATTCTATGGTCAGAGCACATTTATGACCGATTACGGGGAGCACGCGCTTATTCAGTCGACTGGAGCTCTTTGGGCTGCAATGCGTTATCCTGCTTCTTTCTTTATGGTACTTACACTACAAAGGAATATCTTCCAGAATTTATTGAGCACAATCTCCTGATGCTGAAGTTTGTATCTTCGTTTTGTGGTTCGCTCTCGTGTTTTTCGGCCTGTGTCACTCATATCAGTGTACGTGGCTTCGTATCCGATCAGTCAAGTTGTGATTACTCACTGCGATCGCTGACTAGCTGCTGTGGACGGACGGAAAGCACTTGGCCGCTGTGCTCAACTTTGCCTCTCAGACATGTGTAGCCTTTGCGTTCGTCAATCTACTCCGAATTCGAAATTAGGTGTGCCAACGAATTTGAAGCGATAGAACATACAACACAAATCAGAATGGAGCAAATGAGCGATTATTTATTCCATGCACAAGCTTTTGCTTTGATGTATTCTCACCTCACGCCTTCTCAGCGTTTCGTTCATTGGAAGCTTCAGTGTTCTCATCCTGCTTGTCCATTTGAGCTTCTACTTCACTTTCATGATCCTTTGGAGTCATATCACTTGATGTAGAGGGGGACTTGCTTTTATGTCGATGTCGTTTACGTTTCTTGTCTTTCTTCCGTTTCTTCACACTCACGCTGCGGCTGCGACTTTTCTTGCTTCGCTTTCTCTCTCGACTTGAATGCCTTTTTTTTGAGTTACTCAAACTGCGGCTTCTACTGCGACTGCGACTTGCGCTTCGACTTGAGCTTGGACTGCGGCTACGACTAGCGCTTGACTTTATTGAGCCACTACTACGACTTCGGCTTCGACTTTGACTGCGGCTGCGACTTCTTCCTGGACTTTGGCTACGATCTCCACGCAATTGTTTCACGCGAACATAAGCTCGATCGAACCGATTACGGAATTTGGTATCATCTAACCGCTTGATTGCATACTTCATGTCATCATGATGCTTGAAATCGACGATTCCGTCTCCATGCTTATCAATCTTGGCAAATGTGACTTCACCCGCTTTGCGCATAAAATCTTTTAAATCTTGCCAAGAAACGCGCGATGGTAGATTCGTCACCTTGACTGTATTCGACCCTTTACTACGAGATCCTCGAACATGCTTTTCTTTCTCAATGTTTTTAGGATTTGCCCGCTCAACGCGTAAGCGCTGACCCTCATATTTATAGCCATCTCGTGCTTCGATTGCATCTTCCGCGTCGCGAGCGTCCTCAAAGTCAATAAAAGCGTATGCTGGTGGTCTCAATGGGAGCTTGAGGTCGATATCCTGTATTTTTCCGTGCTTATAGAACAGGTCTTCCACCTCACGGGTGCGAATGCTCATAGGGAGATTTCCAACATAGATTCGTTTTGACATTATGTAAATCTTGGTGTGAGGCTCTCACCAAAATACTTGACTAGATAACGATATATACCTGTTGTATTGTGTTATGTCGTATGTTGTATCCAGATTGATTGGATGACGTGAATCTTGCACGTTTGCGAGCGAATTATGGCTGATCGCGATTCTTGCTCTTGATCACGCTCGTGACTAAATGCAATAGTGGAAGGCAATCGTCAAGCATTTATCCCACTTAGTATGGCGCAGTGTTTGTCACAAGCACATTTAAAAGCAGTGAAGCTGGCCATATGACATATTTGCACCTCTCTATCAGACATCTCATGTGACTGCGGCGGATTTTGCGTACAACAATTGGGGCCTGGTGGTTGGTTTGTGTCTCAGTCAGCAACGAACAAGCCTAACGATATTGCCAACACAAACGTCTCTGCGGTGGAGAAGATGTCAATGATACAGAAAAGTAGGCTTTTTGGATTAGCAGATAATCAAAAGTATCTCTCAACCTGATAGTTGATTATTTCTGAAAACCTAGAATTCGCATGTACCAGTGGAGATGTCTGTCTCAGATATTTGAGGAACGTTTAACGCCGTCATCACATCAGTATTTTTTTAAACAAGTGAGATATCACAGCCTGCCACAAACTACAAAGTTGGAATGTTTAATTGATTTGTGCTCAGATTTCAGCGCTAGTTCAATTGTTAAGAACTATCAAGATAGCTTCTAGTTGCGTCCACAAAGCGCGTAATACTTTCGTTCCGATAACGCACTCATTCCCAAATCGTTTGAGTTTCTAGTTGACTTGATGACACCCGTTACTTTCAACCGCTTAGTTGGATGCTAACAATTTTTTCCATCAAGCTAGTCTTTTTGTACGCCTTTGTGTGTGAGATTGCTTGTTGGATATATGCTCGAGTGGAAGGCTGGCCACCTTTCATGGAACGTAATGCGCTCAATATAAACTCTTCTTCCTAATCAAGTAGAGTTGTTAGACCTCCATGCATATTGATATCAAGCCTGTATTACTTGCTGCGATATGCTTCGCGCTCGCAATAATCGAAGAACAGCATTCCAAGTCTCCCAATTTTCTACCAGAATGTGATAAACTTGCTGGGACAAACTTGCATTCATCATTACATGGCCCATCTCGTCGCTCGATGGTGATATGCCAAGTGAAAATGCCATATCCGTCTTCATGTTATCAAGTGATTTCGTTTCATACATTATCGAGTTTTCCATGTCGCGATGCCCAGGTGACGGGGAGCCTTCGAATGAAGGAGTATAACCAGGTGACCCGGTTGGGGAGCCTGGTGATGATGAGCGCGAAGGTGAATCAGATTGACGATTTGTTCGTCTAGCATGCATCCTGTTCATATGACTGAATCGTCTCCGAGTCCGGTTTCGCTTGGAGGGTTGCCCTTTCAACGTAGCTGCTTCATCTGCTGCCTCACCCTGATAAGCATTGCTTACTTGTTGTTGCTATCAAGATGTGTAAATCAGAGTTCTTCGAGCCACAATTCAGAAAGATGAGCCTACCTTAAACGTATTTTTCTTGTAAGGATTTCCAAGATTGAAGCACAATTGTCTTCTCCGGAGACCCGTCGGTGTGTCTTCGTCGATTTCTGGTTCTCCAAGCGGGTTTCTCAGAGCTTCTTTGCTGATGAGACGTGACTCATAGTCACTCATCACATCGATGGGCTGTGAATGTCTATCATCTTCTTGGAGTGTCAGAGAGTGAGGAAAACGTTTCATTGAGCTGATACTCGTGCTCGAAAGCTGCGAGCTGAGCAGCATTGATTGTGATAAGTGGTGCCTTTTAGCTGATGGTACATGCTGGTAAAGGTGTGTTCGTGCGTATATTGCCAACATTTCGTCAATAGACTTCAGTCCAACATTATCGATCAATGCATCGGGTTTACTTGAATGCTTTGTACTTTGAGCAGCGCCGAGCGATTTAGTCGGAGAAGCATCGGGCCTGGGATCATTGTGAAAGTTTCTAGAACGTGGTACTGCAGTTCTTGCTGCGACTGCGTTGATCTTGTTGTACTTTTCGTTTTCTAAAATGGACTGCTCTCTTGCACAATTCAAGTAGGCTGAAATCTATAAAAACATTAGTTTTCGCTTGTGAAAACCCATAACTATGATGAACGTACCTGATAGTTGCGACCAAAATCTTGTACCTCCGGTACCATGTCTTGGAGACTATACTTGCTCAATGCTTTCCTCAAAGCCGCATGATAATAGATGGGACATCGGTTAATGTAGGCGGAGAAATTCTCACGCCATGTTGAGGGCATGCTTTTGGATTGAAATTGCCAAGAGCCACTTGAAGACGTGATGCTCTGTCCACTTGTTTGATAAACGCGTGCGATGTCAACCAGTAACGTGAATAATGCCGGATAATTGTATGGCAATAGTATTAAGAATACGGATGCTGAAGTCCCCGAAAATACAGTCCGAATAAATCCAATTGGGTCTCCTAAGTCAGCAGCATAATTTAAGCAAAAGATTTTAACGTGAACAGGACTTACCCAGACTATCATCGCCTCGACTTCCCTCCACGTAAACCATCCAGTGCTGTCCTCTTGGAGGAGACACATCAATTGGGGATTCAAAAGAATAGCTATCTGCTGGGAATCGTAGAGTATCAAGTAACATATGGCTTGTGGCCGCCTCAATCGCTGTTTCAATAGTGCGAACAAATGTCAGCGTAGGATGTGCATCACGAGGTTGTAATGTCGAAGTATTGCGGTCAATCCAGAAAGATTCCGGAATCGGCCAGTTATAGTCCTTTCCATTCGGAATGGGAAAAATAGTAGTCCGAGTGGTGAAATTGGCTTCGTTCTCTGCTGCTTCAGCCTTGAGATTTATGACTGCTCCATTTTTTAGCTTCAACATGATCTGATCAACACTGGGCATGCAAATACTTTTACCCGTATTCTATAAAAGCCTCAATAAGCAGGAATTTTCGAACCTTTGCTCGACTGCATGCTTCGATGTGGGGGCGTACAACATTCCACCCGTTGCTTCCGCCAATGCCATTAACTGTGTGAGACAAGGTGATTGCGATTTTCCGTGTGAATTAGAAGCTGAAAGCTTGAACGCAATGGTGTAGAATCTCTATCGTACGCCGTATTACGATTCGGACCTTCCAAAAATGGAAGAGTAATACCTGATCCCATCGATAAGGCTCTTTAGTCAAATCTGCAGCGACTGCATGAGAGGATGGTATGAAAAGGGAATTTTGAGGTAAGCCCTCCGCCGTGGTAAATCCTGCAGCATCTGTCAGAAGAATGCAAACTGATACGTTTGTATTCCATGGAGTGCGACCAAGTCCATAGTTGTCCCAATTATACTGGAGCCGAACTTGATTCATTAGCTCAAATGCCTGTTTTATCGCCATTCCCAAGTCGCTAACTTCCGTGGCTTGGAGATTCTTGATCTCTTGCATGAAGAAGTCTTTGTTGGTCGACTGGTCCCATCCCACACGCACACGCCCTCTGAACGAGGCGGCATTTTCTACTTGTGCGTTGGCTTTGCGATTATCGATCCCGCAAGAGACAAGCATGAAATGATGCTGATATCGACGAACTGGTTCTCGAAGGCGTTTGATGAATCTCTCTACAGCTGACTTTGCGTAATCGAGCAAGGTCATCCCATTGCTTGTCGTCTGGTTCATCGACGCACTCGTATCGATCACGAAAGTCACCAGCATGATTATGTCGGGTCACATTCAAGCAACATATATGACCGGCAATCACTTTAAAGTTATCAGAAAGACAAGTTGTTTACGCTTAGATTCAAGATATTCCGTTATTTGTTAGGCATAAATGAGTAGGATATTCTCAGATAGCTTGAATAGAAGAGCAATAGTGTCGCCCGTTAGCTTATATCCTGCTGTTGTGCCAGCTTCTGTTGAGATCGTCTTCTTTTCCGTCTCTCAAACGCCCTGGGTATGTCAGGAGGATGCAATTCACTAAATGCTCATAAGTCAGAAAGTGAAATACTTCAGATATGTCAGATCTCGCGTGGTCAAGCACGTCAAAACGCTTCGTGCACATCAATACCTCCTTTGTGCATGCTTTCAATCATCAACGAAGATAACTTTTTCTTTTTCCGGCGCTATTGATCGAAAACAGAAAGTAATAAAGGGTTCACTACGGAATCGAGTGATGCTGCTATCGTTGAGGTGAATATCCGCTTCTGAGGAGCATTGTGAGAGATTGTGCCACTTCCGTGATCGAGTACGAGTGCAACAAGGTCCATCAGAACCACTAGACATCATGAGATGCAAAATATAGATTATAATTAGCGTCTACATAAAGTCAACTGACATCATAATGCTATTTAAGGGTGCAAGTAGGTTGCTTGTACAAATACCATTCTGCTATCGTGATCACATAAAGTATTTATGCTTGTATTAAAAATAGTGACGTTTGTGTCAACTGTAAGTAGATACTGACCGGTGGAAGAAATTGTTTTTTCGTGCGAACCTAAGCATACATCCGACGTTCAGGTCTCTTTTGGCGCCAAATTCATTCAAGTGCGCAATCATTTTTGCTGGTCACTATAAGAATGCTAAGTGGAAACCAAGCCGAGAGATTGGAAGAGGTTCAAAGCTATGAAGATATACAACAAGAAATGGTACCTCTGTCACAGACTACTCGCAATGAGAGCCTTTTAGACATGGCTTCCATAGGCTGGACCAAGACTTATCAACTGCCTGGAACAAGCTGGCATCAATGCAACCGATGTAAATAAGTTGAAGGAAGCAGGGATGCATACTGTAGATGCGGTAACTCAATTGATGTATTGCCAGCATCACGTGGTGCTAATTCATATTTTGCATAGGTTGCAATGGCGACAAAGAAGCACCTTATTAGCATCAAGGGTATCAGCGAAGCCAAAGCTGATAAGATGATCAAAGCTTCGAGAGAAATGGTGAATATTGGGTTTACTACGGTAGGCAAAGCAGTACACGAAGCTACACTTCAAATGAATGAAAGAGATTTCATCAGTAGGCAGCAGATGTCTTGATGTCCCGTAAAGATCTCATTACCTTGTCGACTGGCTCGAGCGCTCTTGACGAGTTGCTGAAAGGTATGTATCAATGATTAATTCTACTGATGTCATAAGAAAGCTCGGGTTGTTCGTTAGGTGGCTTCGAGACTGGATCGATTACAGAGCTTTTTGGCGAGTTTCGGACAGGAAAGACGCAGTTGTGTCATCAATTATGCGTCACATGCCAGTTGCCTGTCGATCGAGGAGGAGGTGAAGGAAAGGCACTTTTCATAGATACAGAGGGAACTTTCCGTCCACAACGTTTGGTGGCGATAGCTGAGCGTTATGGATTAGATGGTCAGCTTGGCTTTCATACTTTTTCCAATGATTGCGCGACTAATGACGAAACTTAGGTGATAGCGTTCTAGATAATGTCGCATTTGCACGAGCCTACAACTCAGAACATCAGATGCAGCTGCTGATCCAAGCATCAGCAATGATGGCAGAATCTCGATATGCACTAGTGATCGTTGATAGTGCAACGGCTTTGTTCAGAACAGACTTTTCGGGTAGAGGAGAATTGGCGGCACGTCAGCAAGAACTTGCCAAGTAAGTGACTCAAGCATCAAATTGATACGTGTGTAACTCCAATTCATCGACACGATAGGTTTCTTAGGGCACTTACAAAGATGGCAGACGAATTTGGTGTTGCTGTTGTTATCACAAACCAGGTGCGATGTTTCCCAAGTTCTCAAACACTGATGATGTAAATGAGTCTCTCTTCCATCTTAGATGACAGCTAATCCTGATTCCGGGATGTTTGCTAAAGACCCACTCCAACCAATCGGAGGAAATATCATGGCTCACGCTTCGTGTACAAGACTGCGACTTAGGAAGGCCCGTGGGGAAAATCGAGTTATGAAAGTAGTAGACTCACCAATCCTTCCAGAAGCTGAAGCGGTTTACGCAATAACAGAGCAAGGGATCACGGATGAAGTCAATTGATTTCAATTGATGGAAATACATCCATTTTTGTTTTTGCATTATAATATACTTTCAATGCTCATGAAGGAATGGTTTACAGATTCTGACCACTAAAAGTCGCAGCTAATGGCGCTTTTGGGTCTTGTTCCGATGGAGCCGAGCATTGCTCAGGCTCTACATTAGACCATGCTTGGTACCAGCCTGGACTCGCACGTCAATTGAAACTCTCCGATCTGGGAACTTGACAATTTCCAGGAATGTTATGACTCGAGGGTGTCTCCCCCTTACGAAGTGAATCGCTTTGTGTTAAGAAGCTGTGCAGCATTCCTCAGCTTGAGGGTATTTTTGGCAGAATGGTATTGCCAGGATTTACTGCGAAAACAAGAAATAGACATTGTGGGGAACTGATTGCAATCATCTACTTAAGGGTGCAGAGATAAATCAATCAGATCTTCCGGCGTTCCGTACTTCTACTTTGGTTGCGATGTGAGCCGAGTGCAAGTATGAGCCAATAATTGGCGTACATGTCATTGGCATTCAATGTGATGATACCCACACCAGCTTCATTTCTATTTTTTAAGAATCGGTCTGTGCTGGATTTACTTCTGCATCGGTAGCTCCATCTTTCAACCAGTCCCCCCGAGCTTTCAGTATCGATGCTGTGCTGAGTCGTCCATGATCAGCGATCAGTGAACCAAGTTGATCGATTTCCGTTACTGAAAGATAAATGAACGTGTCTTGTTGTTCTGTGAAGGGGATAATGGCATTTGTCTTTCGAAGCTTGGCAATGTACGACAATACTTCCACGGGGCTACAATCGAATGCCACCGAAATTTGGTTCACATGGACAATTCTTCGTAACTGTGCAATTTCATTGAGACATGACCCTTCAGCTCGAAGTAACATCTTACCTTGACAAACTCTTCTACAGCATCTACTGATTCTTTGGATTTCTGGGCTTGCTCAGCAGGAGTAATCCTATTTGTTGAGTAAAGGCTGTTCCAGCTATCAACTTCATTCTTTTGCTTTTCGAATTCACGTTTCTTCAATTCTTCTTTTGATTCCTACATCAGAGAGAAACATTACTGTCACTAGTCTTTCCCAAACTCGTAGATGATTTTCCACATACAAACTCTTCCTCTATCTTCGCTTTGTAAGCCCTGCGTTTGCGGTAAGCCTAGAGAGATTTTAGCCACATTGATGCACCGTATGATTTTTTAAGACTCACTTCTTCTTTCATATCTTCGCGGCGTCGTACTTCTTCTCTTCGAGCCATTTCTTGCTACCACGTCTCAGTATCATAAAAGAGAAGAGTGTGATACAACGAAGCAAATGCTGACCTGATGCAATTCTTCTCGTTCACGACGCTTCGTCTCCCTCTTCATATTCCTAAGCCGCAGTTCCGGACTGCGTAAAATGTTTTGTCAGAATCCTGTTCAATCGCATTTTCATTTCATACGTTTCCTCCACTTGTTCTTCGTCATTTTGGTCTTGTTGATTTGCAGCCTGATCCTTTTCTTCTTCTTCCTCAAAAGCGTCCTGAACTTCTTCTTTCCTTCGATGTTTCTTCCGTCTTCGAAGCTTCTCCATCCGCCTTTGCTTCCATAATTCCACTTCTTGATCTGTGGTGGTGATCTGATCAAGTCTTTGATTAAAATTCGATATAACATTTAGAGATTTGAATGAAGTCTACCGATTTATCTTCTGCTTGAAAGTATCCTGCCGCAAACAAGATAATCAGTGTCGTGAGTATCAATCCCGTGCCAGCGACAATCAGGAAAATAACATCCTTCATTATTGACTCTCTAAATGATAAATTGAGCCAATCATGGTCCTACTCTGATTTTTCTGGTCGTGAATTAGTGCATGTTGCATCCGTTTTGCGATGATGTCGTGACTAAATGAGAAAGAATCCCAAGCAATGCTAAACGCACTCAGACTCTTAAATATCAAATCGATGACCAGTACGATGTTTGCTCGTAGAAGAACACATCTTTGACAGGCAGTTAGCGCTAGTCCCCAGTTCAGGATTCTTCAAGAGAGCCTGGCTCGCAACGACAGTATTCAATCATGCTACCGATCAGGACGTTTGGCTTGAATGTGTAGCAAGCTAGTACTGCAGAATACAAGCCTACATATAGAAGCTTCCGCTTGATTTATATTACTATTAATCATGCCCCGGATACTTGCTGCTGCTCTCGAGTACCTCCAGCATTCCTGTTGGTGACCCACTTCCACTATTTGGCTCGTGAAAAGATTCGACTTAGCAGCAGTTGCTTGACACTTTCTTTGTTCTTGCTCTGCTCAGATCAATTGTCTCTGGCACATAGCTATTCACATATCAGTGCGATAGTATATAATTTATCATTGAAGCGTCCCTTACATGTCTTCTTCCTGCCCTTTTTGTAAGGCGATTGAAGCGATAGTTCGGAAGGCTTCTTCAACGCTGGTTGATTCCTTCGCACTCGTTTCAAAGTGATGCAAAGTTTGCCCCAGGCTTTTTGATTCGCACCATTCTTGTGCCCTTTCCAGTGATACCTGAGGTAAAAACAGCCAGTCTTTAAGGGTAAGTACAATAATAGGAATAGACGAGTAACCTTGCGCTCTGAGTCTCTATCCACCTTGTTTCCTAGCACCAAGAATGGAAAGGCATCCGGATCGCGTGGTGCAGCTTGGACTAGGAATTCATCTCGCCATGAGTCCAGCTTTTGGAACGTCTAATTACCACAAGCACCAATAAGTTTGAAAAAGCTTTCTGGCAATTTCTCTTTTAAAGATACCTTGGGATTCGTTATATCATAAACAAGTATGCATGCGTCTGCACCACGATAAAACGCCACTCCGAGACTCTGGAAACGTTCTTGTCCAGCGGTATCCCATATCTTATCATGTTCCAAAGGATCAAAGTTGCTCTATAATATACGAAACTTGAGCTCCTACCTGCAATGTTACCAATTTGTCTTCGAACACAATTTCCTTCGTCAAGAAATCTGCTCCGATGGTAGCTTTGTATTGATTGGAAAATTTCTGATTCACATATTGATTCATTAGCGACGTTTTCCCCACTCTACCGCATTTCACTATCGGGTCAGGTTCAAAGTTGGTCTATTGTGGCATTACAGTACCCACTATCGCCGAGTATTGTTAGCTTCAATAATACTTTCTTCCGATGTGCCATAATTTTTAACTAATGGATTTCTAAAGTACAGACTCTGGGTTTTCGATAACCTCCCGCTAGTGATGCGAGAAGGCCCCTCCTCATAAGTCAATTTTCTCTTTGTGATAGATATCTGTTGACTCAATTGAAGCTCTCCGAGTATATGAATGATATATACAGTGGGTTCGGAAAGTGAGCACCCCCCAATGAAAAATCGCGTTTTACGTCTGTGCTTTGTTGACTTTTTTTCATTTTTGCTTGAACTTGGACAAGAAGGATCGCCTTTCATTGCTGTGTTTCTCGCAGTCGTCGTTAACTTCAAATTTAAGCTTTTGTTAAAGCTGTCAGCATCAGAAAAAAAAATTGCTGGAAAAAAGTCTACGACCCCGCAATCATAAGTTGGAATTTGTATTGCCTATTTGAATGCCCGCACGTAAGCCTTTACTTTAATCAAGATAAAAGATTAAGGATGGTCAGCTAGTAGTTAGTGTTGCCGCAAAGGGCGGCAACAACCTGCGCCAATCTCTTTGGCATTGACATACAGCACTTTCTCACTATCTCATCATCGATACTGTACCATATCTCTTTAAGCTTTACCTTTAGATCGTGAATAGAGAAAGCTGGATTCTTGTGAAGCTCTGCCTTCATCACCGTCCACAAGTTTTCGATGGGGTTCAGATCGGGGCTTTGAGGCGGGTGCATGAAGTCCGTTAGTTGCAATTCGTCCACGCAGTCCTTCGTCAGCTTAGCTCGGTGCGCTGGTGCATTGTCTTGCACAAAGGGAGTTGGAGGACCAAGGAGGGCCCGAGTGGTGGGGATTTCTTCCTGGAGAAGCTTGCGGTAGTACTCTCCGTTCACTGTGCGGTCGCAGAAGTGGATGGTGCCGACGCCATTGGAAGCGATAGAGCTCCACACCATGATCGACGTGCGCACGTTCTTGTGCGTTGCTGTCGTGCACTTCTCAGCAAAGGCTTCGCTCGTCCGGCGCCAGACGGACATCTTACCGGTCGAGCCGTTGAAGCCAATCTCATCAAAGACCTCGGCGGCGATGGCGAAAGCACTTGCAAATCGGTTCTTCTCCACTGCGCGCACGATGCGCCGGTCGGTCCGCTCATCAGTGATGCGGGGGCGACCTGAGCGTGGCGCACTGAACGTATGGCCAAGTCTTCGATAGGCACGAAGAATGGCTTTGACGGAGGAGACCGGTATTTCGAGTTCCCTGGCGATTTTCTTTGCCCCAAGGCCTCTGTGGGACTTCGCAACGCAGCGCAAGCGCAGGTCTTGAGAGTATTCTTTGCGGCGGGGGGCTTGGTGCATGTTGATGTGCGTTACGTGAGGCGAAATGAAGAGTGAATCTGCTTTTGTGTTGTAAAAATGGTCTGTGAAGCTGCAAATGCACTTTTAACTTAATAAAAGAATGGGATTACGTATAGGCACTTAAACAGGCAGTACAAATTTCAAGTAAACATGGCGGGGTCGTAGACTTTTTTTCAGCAGATTTTTTTTCTGACGCTGATTGGCGGAACATCAAGAAACATATCCAATAAGCGAAGACTGTGAGTTGTGGAGCAAAGAGAGGCAAATCTTCTCATCCTATTTACGCGCCAAAAAAGTGAAAAATAAACAAAAACGAAAAGAAAACGTAACTTTCATCGGGGGGGGGGTGCTCACTTTTCGGACCCACTGTATGTAACATTTAGGGTTTATAAACAAAATATCCCCAAATTATGGAATATATTAAAGAAATATCCCAATATTTGATTGAGCTCAACACAGAATTACCAGTGAGCAATTTCAAAAAGCAAACTATGTCGACAATATTAAGAAGTAGTAGCTCTTCATCACTATCTAGCTTATCGTATTTTTCAGATACGATCGGGGATGGAAAAAGCCTTATGTATGCCCAACGATTCTTCGATTCTGTAGAATACACTGATATGAAATCTATTCGGCTGTCAATAATCAGTTTTTATCATGATATTCATCGTTCGTTTAAGACAACTCGAAGTGCTGATAGGCGACTCAAAGCAGTATGTGATTTTTCAGACTGCTCGAGGTATATTTTTCTTCTGGCAAAAAATATGGACCTCCAACTAAGATTATTCCTCATACATGCACCCCTTCAGACGCTAATGGAAAGACAAGTTGTGTTGTCAAGCCATTATGGACAGCTAGACAGCT
>CACSLJ010000270.1:0-35181 GCA_902706625.1 Albugo laibachii | reverse complement strand
TGAACCGAATGTGTCCTACATTTGCTCTCGATATTATCGTGCTCCGGAGCTCATATTTGGAGCTACAGATTATACAACCGCAATAGGTAGCTATACACTTTTAAACTTTCTTGGAACCCATTATTAATGCGTTCTTGTTGCCAAGATATATGGTCTTTAGGATGTGTGTTTGCAGAGCTTCTTCTGGGTCAGCCATTGTTCCCCGGAGAAAGCGGAGTAGATCAACTGGTAGAAATTATCAAAGTTCTTGGTACACCAAAGCGTGAAGAAATAGAAGCCATGAACCCAAATTACACGGAATTCCAATTCCCGCAAATAAAGGCTCACTCTTGGAATAAAATATTCCGTCCACGAACACCATCTGAAGCAATTGACCTGATGTCCAAAATGCTTTTCTACGATCCAAAAAGGTATATAGCGCAAACTTCAACAGAGAGCGAGGCTGATCATCACAATTTCGACAGACGTATCCACCCGTTAGAAGCTTGTGCACACCCGTTTTTCGACGAATTACGGTTAGAGGGTATTGTGCTACCCGACAATGTTCCGCTGCCTGCATTATTTAACTTTTCATCTCACGGTTTGTCAATTCTCAAGTCAAGTCAAGTCAATTTCAACTTCTCACTATTTTCGTCCATAGAATTGTCTCAAGTGAATCCGATGACGCGAGAGATACTCCTTCCTTCACATCATCGAAAGCATAGCTGGCCCGCACTTCCAGATAGCGTGTGCTTAGAGAACCAAAATTCAGGGAGCTTGGAGGCAGCTGCGGTGCATGAAGATGAGAAACCTTCCATGACATCTTCGTAAAGTCAAAATGAGAATCATAGCAAATCGGTACACTACTGCCAGGACACACAAGAGATCACAGCCAGCAAATGGAATAGAGCCGCAAGTCAACTGTATATATTATAAAGATGATCAGTACACTTTTTCAACAACAACTCATTCACTACCTTGAGCTCAACGTGCCGCACAAAACTCGATGCAGTAATGTCTCTCGAAACTCTGGAACTGGACTGCATCCTCTATCGACATCCGCGGTATATTCGAGTTTCAGAAAACCTGAGCGATTGACACCACCTTCTTTCTCATCATCTGCTCGCTCCCAACGGACAGGCAGCTTCCATCCTGGTATACCTTCTTCACTTTTGGTCCATGAGAAAAATTGGTTCTGCCAATTCTCACCTGGTTCCGCGATAGCCAGCTGTACCAAGAGCTTTGTTATCTCCCTTTCATCCCACACGGATAGATCCAGGGTGTAGAATCGTTCCGGATGCATGGGATTCATGATATTTAGCCATCCCAACTGACTCGCACATTGGTCGATTTCGTCTTGTGATAGCAATTGATCCAGAATACGCCGACCGAATTGATCGATATCAAGGATATGCGGAAACAAGACGCGAATCGTTTCGACTCTTGCATTGAATTCTCTCGGCATACAGCGAATGATTTTGGCAGCCTGAACACATGTGAACCAACGCTCGGAAATCGCAATTTCGATTTGATTGATTTTCATCCGAATGCACTCGATTGTTGGATTCGACATGGTAAAAAAGGCGAGGGATTTCGTCCAGCTTTCGTTTAGGAATGGCATGGATGCTCGTTTACCAGCCCGGCCTTTGATCTTGGCAAGAAGTGGCTTATTACCTCGGCCAGGTTTGACGCTTCTTGGATCGGATGGCTTTGTAAGGGATTCAGTGGTATGATAGGGAAGCCGAGACGGAATGATATGCTTGGGCAAAAGTGAGCCGGCGTTCGACAAAGTTGACCGACGCATCGATCTAATGATCACTTTCGTGCCTTCTGGGACTTTTTGTAGTTCAGGTGGATCAGCCGGGTGCACTTGAGTTTCCGTTGTCGAGCTGCTAGTTGCGAGATTTTGTTGAAATGGCTCGCCTACCCGGAGAATGTCGATCAGCTGTTTGAATCGCTGGTCACTGATCGCGACAGCATCCCGTTGTGGCCGCTTTGTGCTCACGTAATCAAAACACAGCTTTCCACGTTTGGGCATGACATGTACAAATGCACTGGTGTAGACGAACGGTTTCCCATCCAGCTTTTCATTTCGAAAGTTCTCCCAGTTTCCATGCTGAGATGTATCCGATCGACCTGAGTGATGCCTTGAGAAAACCTTCTCACTCTGAGCAATTCCAGCAATCTTTGAAAGTGTCAATCGGTCCTGGCTTTTGCTCAAATCTAGCTCGTAGTGAGCTGTGGGGTTCCCGATCATGACGGAATACAAGCTCCCCATTTGGGTTTTGAAACAACAGCGCTCTTTTGATGTTAGTGTCTGCGAGACAAGTCTCCGAGTATCCTTTATGGTGAGCATTTGCGGAAGAAGCATGGCTAGCATCATCAATTTACGCGCTTCCTGACCCAAGCCATCACATGCTTCCAAAATCCGGTACGCCTGAGATGCTGTGAATTGCAATTCAGAGTCATGCACTGACACCATCAACATCTCATCAATCTTTTCTTTTGTGGATCCATGGAGAAGTATGTTGTCGGCGAGTTGACTGAGTCCGTCATCGTGAATCCGAGAAGACCATCGAGCTTCGTCTCCATCGCCCAATGCCTGTCTTTCATAGAGAAAGTCGATTTCAAGACTTCCTCCTTCCGGAACTTGCCACGGTGCCTGGGTACTGGCATCCAGCAGCTGCAGCGACGCGTCTTTCGAATAATCCCGGCCCAGCTCACTCGGATTCGAAGCTAAAATCTTTTCCAGAAACTTCTCTTCCATATATTCGATAAACTCGGTCCCTTCCATCTCACCATCGCCGCTTATATCATATCGTGACATTGCTTCGCGAACTACCTTGTCGTCAGCGTGTTCGATGCCAAGATACTTGAAAGCTCTTTTGAGCTCATTGAAATCGATTTTCCCCGAATGATTGGTATCCATAAAATCGAATATAGCTTGGAAGATGAACGCGCTGTAGTCGACCTTGTCGACATTTCGATCGAGTTTGATTCCCTGCAAAACTTTGGCCAAGTCTTGATTACTTGGAGATAAACCGAGTTTATTCAAGGCGCTAACAACGGCTTTGTATTCGATGGTGCCGGAAGTGTTGAGACCAATACTGCTGAAAAGAGAATGTAGACCGTCAGACAATATAGCGGACGATGCCTCAGCTGTAATTTTCTTGGGCTTGGTGTTCACGGGCATTCTAGAATCCAAGGCTGTTCTTTGGCGAGCACGGAAGTCACTGAAGACTAAATTGATGGCACGCTTTTTTACGCCTTCTGCCTCCATGGAGGAACTTCGGGTACTACCAGTTCTAATATTTCGAAATGTATGCTCCAGTCGAGTAATTTGGCATCCCTTGCGGTAGGTTGCTAGCCGCAATAATTCCATGGCGATCATTCTTTCATAAGGATCCTCCATTGCTAGAAAGTAGCGGCCTGTGGGTTCCTGTGGATTGAACACTCTTGAAGACTCTCTGGTGTAGTTTGGATAATTTGACTCGTTTATGGCTTCGTGGTAAGTCATTGGAGATGCTGGAGAGAGAATATTGTTGCTCCGGGCAAAAGTTGGCAAAGATGGGTAATTGTCTTTGAAATTCACAGGTCGCTGATCGTTCGAGGAATTCGTAGCGAACATGCTCAAACTACACTCATTCATGCTAATTCTACATTTTGTAGGCACACGTCGATGACATGTGGCAAACATCAGTGCTTGCCCGCCCTCTCGGCGGATATCATTTCCATCCAGATGCAGATTCTCCAAAACATCATTATCACGCAGTACAGTTGCCAGAACCCTCGCTCCTTTGTACCCAATGCTGTTGTATGATAAATTCAGCGTCTTTAACGCTCTGTTTGAACGCAGCGCTTCTCCAAACATCATGGCTCCAGCATTACCACAAGGATTGTATGCCACATCGAGACATTCCAGAAACTTATTTTTTCGAAGTGCACGAGCCAGCCGGAGACTCGAATCCAGCCGCAGATAATTCCAAGACAAATCCAGATGGCTCAAGACGCAATTTTGCTCTAGCACATTTGCAATTGCATCTCCTCCCGTATGAAAATCGGGCTGTGTCATTTTGAGATGCTCCAATTGACCAATTTCATTACGGCTCATAAAGAGCGCTTTGACCGAAGTACGGGAGGAGAACGCACTCATCAACAGAGCACAATCGCGATCCGAAATAGCCATTTGGTTCATCCGCAGTGTCTCCAACCGGCAATTCTCACAAGCGATGTGATAACGTAGCCTTTCGGCGCTTTGTGCGCCATATTTGTTCTGTGACAGATCCAATTTTCGCAACGAGCGAGCCCCTGCATCATGCTTGATGATCGCTTCCAAGATCGAGAACAAGCCATTATCAGTAAGACGATTGTCTCGAAGAACCATTTCTTCCACTAAAGGGAGCTGTTGCGTCAAACCTTTTGCAAATTCCACGATTACTTCATCTCCGAGGGATTGGAACGAAAAGTCTACGACTCGAATGGAATTCATTGACGCTGAGATTGGAATAGCCAAATACGGTTTATCGACACAGGGCACTGACATCAATGAACGAGCTTGTAAATTGGTCGGAACGTCTGGAATGCAAGGAGATACAGATAGTGAATATGATGTTTCGTTGTTCCTTTCGATCGATCCAATAGGTAAATTTATTTTACCACGAAGCTTGCGTGAATGTATGTCTGTACACAAGCATAAAGATGAATCAATCGACGATATCGTTGATACAAGTCTGCTTCAAGCTACCCGTCAAGAGCTTGTTTTGAACCTCTACTTCGGACGCATTCGCTTTCAGGCTGATTGCATATCGAGCAGGTACTCCTACATAACCACTGCAATCTTTCTGGTGTCAGATTGATATTAGTATGCTCCCTCCAAGTTCGACAAGAGTTTTCGCAGCCTTACCGATTCTTGGTCGATGAAATATGAGTCAGACTGCGATTGTTTCATATCAGGATTCCTCATGATATTTGAGTTGAGCTTTTTTGCCCGGGACCGATCATCAGGGTCGATGGGCGATAAAGAGCTAATATTTTTTTCTCCATGCATCGCTTTGATTTGCGGATGCCGCTCATTTTGAATCCCTGCCTCGGTCTCAGCACAACCCAAAGGCACAAGGTGCGATAAAGTGGTACCGTTGCTGTCTGCAGGGTTTTGATCGCTGTTTGAGACTTTCTTGTCTACTATTTCAATATCGTCGTCTGGAATAAGCTGGAATTGACGTGTGAATCTTTTCTTTAGGCACACTGGGCCAAGTCCAGAGGGCACAACGGATGATTTCTCCAGTGCCCTTAATCCGCCTTGTTTCCATTCATGAAGTCTGTGAAAATTGAATTCTTCGTCCATCAAGAGCATGGAATGGTTTCGATGAAAGCGGAACTAAATTTGGAGGCGTAACTGTCTCAATTCGATCAAAACGTCACCGGCGCCACTCAGGGGAAAAGGTTTGCAAGAGCGCTGCATAAGGTAGGCATTGTTACAAATCTAAGCGAGAGTTTTGGAAAAACATGATCACAAGTGCATTTCAAATAATTATGACACGTTCGGTCGGTGCGGCATTTTTGACAAAACGGATGTGATTGGGAGGCCAAATGACAGCCATTACTCTTGAGTCTATCAACGCTAAGGGTATGGGACCGAAAGAAGAACTGTCGTCACTATGGTCACTATTGTCGCCCTCGACCCAGCATTTACCTCGAGGAATCACATGGCGATGACCATGTATATCTTCTAGTAAATCCCCCTCTAATGCTACCACCCGCTTCACAAGGTATTCCCCTTCTTCAGATGGGGCCGCCAATACCACAACGTCTCCCCGTTTGTATCTGTGCCGCATCTGAATCGAAAACTTGTCCAGTAGCACCCGATCTCTGATACTATTGTCGTTGACTCCTTCATTCAGTACTGGTTGCATGGATCTTCCTTTCACAGAGGCTACACTCACAAACAAATCGTTGACTGTGATACCAACTGGAACCCAAAGGAGCCCTCTCATAGCCGTCTGCCACCGCAAGAAAGACATCTCTTTTTGAATGGCTACGAAAGCACAATTGAATGCAGATTCTGCGCAAAGATTTCATGCGAGTCAGTATGGAAAATTACAAATCTGACCTATGGCGGCCTACGATGGCATCCCACCTTATGCTGCCCACTGACTGTCGTAGCTGTACGGTTCGCTAGAGCGCAGGGACCAGTATTCGATCATCACATAGAAAGGCTCGCAATGATCGTTACACTTTCTAAAAATTATTAATGTGAGCGATCCGGCTTTCTAGTAAACTCTTTTCCAGTATATCGACACCACTCAGGCTCCTTTACCGTTCTATTTCTGCTTAATCTAAAAACGCAGATTGGATATGAGCGCTTCGGAGCGTGAAGGTGGGGCTATTACCTCTCTGTAGCTGCCGAGTTATCACTGATATTTGGAATGCAGAGTTCATTCAACTATTTCATGAACTAAAAGATGACGTGTTGCAGATTCTGGAGCAGGATTTAGATATGCCGCAAGACGCAATTGAGTGGATCCGAGAAGTTATGGAGTATAATTGTCTTGGTGGCAAGCTCAATCGTGGCCTCCTTGTGGTTGAGTGGTTCGTATGCTTCTTATTTGGACTGCTTTGTAGACTCTAACTAGAGTCTTGTCTAGTGCAAAAAGTCTGTTTGGCGAGGAATTATCACCTGAAATCAAGCGGAAGGCCAATATATTGGGCTGGTGTATTGAGTTGGTGCAAGCTTTTTTTCTTATTGCTGATGATATAATGGATAATTCTTTAATGCGCCGTGGTCAAATATGCTGGTACAAACTTCCTAAAGTAGGTTGTTTAGTTTGGATGATATCATCTTGACTAACGAGCTATTCACAAGGTGGAACTGACCGCAGTGAATGATGCCTTCCTTATGGAATCATTTGTTTTTCGTATTCTTCGATTGCATTTCCGAAATGAAATCACGTACACAGATATCATCCATTTGTTCCAGGATGTAAGCTTTCATGGTCACATTGTTTAGCGTGCCTTCATCTCGTCATGACGATTCTAGACTATCCATCGGACAGAAATGGGTCAGCTCCTTGACCTGACGTCGCAGCCTCTGAATGCTCCTTCCGACTTGAGTCGATTTACCGTGGAAAGGTCAGTTCCTACACTGGAAGGATATCTTACTGTTTGCTGAGCACAACGTCATTCAGATACCGCAAGATCGTTCGATACAAGACGGCATACTATACATTTTATTTGCCATTGGCCTGTGCTATGCTGCTCCGGTAATAGTGGACTTGTTATTCTAGACTTCGGACTCATAAGCTCGGATTTCTGCGTGTGTTAGAGGAATACTTGACGAGCCTTCACATCAAGTAGCTCAAGATATCTGTATGGAAATTGGGGAATATTTTCAAATCCAAGATGACTTTTTAGATTGTTTCGGAGATGAAAACGTTCTCGGCAAGGTTGGCACGGATATTCAAGACAATAAATGCAGCTGGCTCATACTGCAAGCATTGGATCATGCAAATGACGAACAACGAGAGCTACTAAAAGAACATTATGGAAGCTCTGAGGAAGACTCTGTTGCAAAAGTCAAAGAATTGTATAAAAGCCTGAATCTTGTTGGACTGTACCATGACTTTGAGCGGGAAACTTGCACAAAAATCAATCAGCGAATAGCTCAAACAGACCTTATGCCGCCTCAAGTGTTCAAGTTGATGGTCGAGAAGATATTCAAACGAAGCAAATAAAAACTTCTATATTGAGAGGCGTAGTCCGGCTATCTCTGAAACACGAAAAACTCTATCGGTACAGAACGATTGGGAAATTCTCTGTGACCATATTTCCGTTTTCGAACAAAATGACCAAATTGGTCTCAAACTCGACTCGGAATTCTACGAGGAAAGCGGTATTACTCCAAGCAGTTTGCAAAGCTGAATTTGACGAGCAATTTACCTGGTGTAATCATCGTCGGGCAGGTGAATAGCCTCGGAAAAATCATGTATATTGGGATTGCCAATTCGGGACACGGATCGCCCTGCCCAATTTGTATATTCTGTATTTCTGTCGCTGCAAACACACAAGTAGCGGACGATGTGAATCTGTTTGTCCTTCTAAAACAACATCGTACCATCACGCGCGGATTTCTCTCCGAAAACAATACTCTCGACTCGAATCAGCTGGATCTCCACCGACTTTACCGGGATGTCGGTTCTTGTAATTGTAACCTCAGAGAGACTTTGTTGTCAACCGCTTCCCAAAACACGTGAATTTGAAGGTTGTACGTACTTCCCCGGTTAGCGGAAGATCCACTGGGCAATTTGTCCGATGGATTTGCCCTGTAATTTGGAAATCAGGAGCGCTTGCCGCATGCTGCTTTATAAACGATGTCATGCTGAAAAGAGGTCTTTTGTCTTTTGCATACCCTTCTGATATTACTGACTGTCCCGGAAGTGATGCTGAAAGACTCGACTCCATTCTCAAGAGGTTCCTGCAGCGGTGTCTCCACAATAAATTCCAATGAGCTGTGAAGCGATCGTTTCAGCAGTCCACGAGCGCAATCACAAGTGATCTCATATTTAACAGAAACACAGACGCCATGATACGTCTCATACAATGCTTGTTCATCGGCTCCGACTAGCTGAAACTCAAAAGGGAATTTCGACACTCCTGGAGGTACTTTGCCTCCAGTAGAGATTGGAATATGATATTGCAGAAGCTCGATAGATGGGATAGCATTTTGACCAGAATCAAAAATTCCAGAGGTTTTTCTATTTATCTGGAGACGAGCACTTCCTTCAACCTTGACAGAGATTCCCTGATGCGCAAATCCACTGGGTGAACTAATAACCACTTCGCCTTGCACTTGATCCTTTTGCACGCACAGAGATATGATGAGAGGCAAAGAATGAGATATATATTTTGTGAATTGCAGACCTGAGGTCTGTAAATACGATCCACTCGGTCGAGGCGAATTGATAAAGCAGAGCTCATGGAATCAAAGAAAATTCCTAACTGAAATCGTTACATTGATTGCAGGATTGGAGGCATCACCCCGATAATTTACGTTTATAAGGCCGCAAGATGTCCACTATCTATTGTCATAAGTTGACGCTGTACAATGAAAGGAGACGAAGCGAGCAGCTAAGTGCTAGTCTTCGTCGTCGCAGATCCCATTCGATCATGATAAGGATGTTTTCGGGGAAGTTCAGAATCAATGGAATAACAAAGAAAGTCAATTGAATGCGTAAGCTGATCGTGCACAAGTCTCCTGCGGATTTTATGAAGCGCTTGCGTTGAAATCCTCCCGTCTCCTTCGTACCCGAGGCCTCATTTCTATTGATATTATCCAAGTTGCTGCGCTAAACGAGAAATTCAAATGCCTTTCTCTACGGATCGAATGAACGTCTCGTGAGATCAATTCTCCCTCCGGAGCACATGTTTAACAGCTTCGGCAGTAGGAGCACAGCTGAGAGAATCTCTCATCAACGATGACAAGATATCATTTCCAAGCAATAGCAGGCAATCAAAAGGTCGTCGACTCAGGCTTCCGACCTTTTTAGATTTTTACAACGGTGTGTTTGCTCTAAAGCGATCTATTTATGCAGAGTTCGACTCATGGAAAGGGAGCACGGGAACTTACGAATCCTCAAGAGAAGCAAGATGCAGAGAATAGATCAAGAAGCATCCCCAAGCTAAATACCACTTATGAGGCGGTAAAAAGACCAGTGCGGCTAATTCGCATGCGTAATGTCGATTCACCGACCGCTGCATCTCTTCCGGGAACAGAATCAAATTCTCGGTCAGCCAAAGATTCCGAAGGAAGGACACAAACTGCGACCGTAAACAACATTCAAGAGGATTTTTTAACGAGTGTACTTGCCAGTGGGTATGTTCAGTCTTACGTGGACCTTTTCTATCTTCTTCATAGTAAGGGAGAAACGCAAAACGGAGTATATCGCTTCTCTGGTCTCAATGGTAATGAACGCGGTCAAAAAGAGGACATTATCTGTTCCACGTCGAAATTTCTTCGAGACAAATTGGTGACCGCGGAACAGTGCAGATGGAAGGGCGACACCAAGGGTGCGTATCTCGCGTTTAACGAGATTGCCATTCGCCTTTGCGAGGAAAACGAAGTCAAAACCGCAGTTTTTTTTTACAAAGAATGTTTGCAGATCGCCCAAAGTGAGGCCGATACAAGCAAAGAGATGGAGATATCGAGCAAGCTTGGAATCGCTTACCATCAATTGCGTGACTTGGAAAACGCCAAGTTATATCATGAACGCCATCTCCAGATAGCACAAAGCTGCGAGAAGAGTCAGCGTACAACTGAATCGGACTCGAGTTTGGATCCGGAAAGTAATAACTCGCTTGAAGCCTTACGGCAGATTGGAAAAGTTTATGACGATCTCGCAACGGAGCTGGAGAAGAAGAAACTTTTTGAGGAAGCGATTGGATTCTATAAGAAATGGCTCGATTGCATGACAAAGCTGGACGATCCACTAGCAGCTGCCGAAGCTCATTTCAGAATTGGCGTATGCTATAACGCACTTGGAAGACCCTCTCAAGCTCTGGAGTTTCTCAAAATATATGTAAGTGTTTGTCGCGTAGCCTTTACTACAGCAAGTCTAATTCTCGACACGCAGCAAAGCACGTGTCATAAGTATGATAATGTACAAGGCGAAAGTGCTGTTTGTGCGGAATTCGCAACGACGTACGATATCATGGGTCAAGAACAGCTTTCGATCGAATACCTCAAGCAGTACTTGGAGATGGCCGCCAAGTGTGAAGATACTCAAAAACAAGCCGATGCATGCCAGCGACTAGGACTTATATACACCAGAACGAGAAATTTCAGTCTCGCTAGGGAGATGTATGAGCGGCATTTTGAGTTGGTTTCTGTAGCTTTGACGATGAAAGACAATTTTCTCACAACGAATGAATTTGGCTCGCTGAATACCTCCCGTATACATGTCGGGGCTGCTCGAGCAAACGATGAATTTCAAACATTTATGAATTTGGTCAAAAATGATCTGAATGGTCTACTGGCTTGGAAATGTACCCGAACATTGCCAAATGTAGGTCCAGGATAGAGGTATCCAGTATATCGCTATCCAGTAACCAGGCTGCCGCAGATAAATTTTTCAGCTGTTGTTAAATGAGTGTTGATTATACAAATCGCATAAAGGTGCGATTTCTACTAACAAAGTAATCAAGTACCTGCCATACAACCGCTTTACAGCATCTTAAAGGAAATCATATATGAATTATTGTAGGCTGCACTACGTTCAGATCCCATCTTGTGACAATGACAGCAACAAATACGGCCACGTGATGAAAATTGCTCCAGAATTATTATCGTGGATGACTGAGCCTCTTGGACTTAACGACCAATCAATAGAGTCCACTCCATGATCGACTTTAGGAAGGATGATCCGAGCGAATTACATCCGTCTCAGATCTTACGCAGTGGACACGATGTGTGTGCTACCCTTTATCCAGGTGGAATACCACCACATAAGCGGATGCGTAAACCCATTGTAAGAAAATCAGTCGATCCAAACGCCACATTTATAAATTATGTGATTTTACGAAAATTCGCTCGGCTCAAGTCATACACAGGCCCAGGCTTCTTTCCGCCGCATTCCGTATACAAAAGTCGAATGCTGCCTCCGTACGTGCTACCAGCACTTGATGACCTTGCTTCTTGTGTATGCACCAAGTTTTGCCGCTGTTCGACGAACAAGCAACGGTGCCCAGTCAATTGTCTTATCTGGACCCCTGAAGGCCGTCGTTTAATCACTGGAAATTCTATGGGAGAGTTCACTCTATGGAATGGCGTGGCTTTTAACTTTGAAACGATCTTACAGGCGCACGATGACGCTGTGCGTGCGATGGTCTGGTCGCATAACGATAATTGGCTTATTACAGCAGATCATGGCGGAGTCTTAAAGTACTGGCAGCCTAGTATGACGAATGTTCAGCTAATCCAAGGACATAGAGAGGCTGTCAGGTCATTAAGCTTTTCCCCAACAGACTTCAAATTCGTTTCATGTTCAGATGACGCGACTGTAAAAGTTTGGGACTTTGAAAGTGGAAGAGAAGAAAGGGTTCTGACAGGACACGGATGGGATGTGAAATGTGTAGCGTATCATCCTCAAAAATGTCTACTGGCTTCTGGAAGCAAAGATAATCTGGTCAAAATATGGGACCCAAAATCAGGCAATTCACTGAACACTCTCCACGGGCATAAGAATACGGTTTTTAAAGTTGCTTGGAATCAAAATGGCAATTGGCTTTTGACAGCAAGTCGTGATCAACTAATTAAGTTGTACGATATACGCACATTCAAGGAGATCACTACACTTAAAGGGCACACACGAGAAGTCACATCTGTGGCATGGCATCCCTGCTATGAGCGTTTGTTTGTGAGTGGATCCTACGATGGTTCTTTGATGTACTGGGAAGTGGGGTACGTTTTGACTGCTCAGATCAATGAAATTTGATAACTCAAATCTCATTTTGTTATAGAAAAAGTACTGCTCTTGCAACAGTTCCCTCCGCTCATGAGAATGCTGTATGGGATATACAATGGCATCCTGTAGGGCACGTTGTGGCCACAGGTAGCAATGACCACAGTACCAAATTCTGGTGCCGGAATCGTCCTGGAGATCCTATGGATGACAAGTATAATGGTGGCCAGCTAGTTCTGAACAACGAACCTGATGCCATCGAATCAGCAGCATACAATAACATCCCAACCGATGAGCTGATGGCCCTTCCAGGATTACTAGATGCTAAAGCGATGCGAATGAATGCGATGCAATCGACCAATAAGGCTACACCCGACGGTGCTTCCAACTCGAGAATCGGCGGTCCCAATGGTGTTGGTGGGAATAGTGGTCGACGTCCTCCTCCTGAATCCTACACCTGCAACCGTTGTGGAACCAAAGGTCATTGGATTGACGATTGCCCGACAAAAGATCAAGTACCGGGTAACGGCAATGGGCCATATAAAAAAGTCCCACCGGAGGGTTACATCTGTAAACGATGTAACGTTCCGGGTCATTACTTGGCAGATTGTCCACAAGCCAAGATTCCGCCAGCGAATTACACTTGCCACAAATGTCGGCAAAAGGGGCACTGGAAACAAGATTGTCCATTAGATCAAAACATCTCTACAGCTGATGCAACCGCAGCGGCTGCAATAGCAGCCGCTTATGCACGTCCCGCTGAAGGGATTTTAGCACCTCCACCCGTGATCAGTCAAACTGGCCGATCCGAGCCTGCACCCCCTGTAGGCTTACTACCTTCTCCGGGTCGACATCATCAAAATCCGATGCCCTCAGACGATCGAATGGATTCGTTCACAGGAGACAAGCGGGAACGTGAAGGTAATATGTATGGCCGTGAGTATGGATCAGGCAGTCAGAATCCGATAGACGCGAGGTACGGGCCTTCGTACCCACTTTCAAGACCACCTCCAAACGCACCAGTCTACTCGAGTTCACGGGCTGGTCACCCAGACACTCAGCAAGGATTTTTAGACCCACCTCATGCTCCTCCAGCTTTCAAGCGTCCATCGAGTGTGAATGAAAGTCGGGACCCACGTCGGCGTCGCTAGACGCTACGACCTCTCTCACTCACATTCAGCGGCTTTTGGTGTAAGAAATAAAAGTGGTAGCAATTTGTTGGCATTTATTTCTACTGTTACGTTCTGGAACCAGTATGGTGAGTTTTACGAGCGAGACTCACTATTGACCTTGACCTGCGGCCATGTAAATGGCCCATGATCTGGAGAGGCCGTCGTCCAATGCAACTTTTTGCAGGATTGTCAATGCAATTGCTCTGTCTACGCGAGCGTAATTTGCATATAGCAGCGATAGCCACGGATTTGTCAATTCTGGTGTTTTTACGATCGGAAGTTTCGAAAGAATTGAAGTCCATTCTTCACGGATGAAATTTGTCGTCCGAACATAATCGGTTATCGGCGTAATTGGAATCATTTGAATTCCGTGGATGCAATACTTCTCGCCGCTGAACCATGTCGCGTAATCCAGTTTATTCTCAAAGAAAATTCCAGAAACTTTGTTTCCAATGAATTGAGCTGGTTGGACTTGATTATTCGAATCCATGAGAAAGTAACTCTGAAGCGCTCGCGCGTTCACTTTGATGAGTAGTTTTCCCACTGTTTCCATTCGTATGTCGCCAATGGTACCTCCATACAGATACATTGCGTACGCGAAATTGATCTCTTCCGAAGTGCTTTCTTGGTCTTTGCCATCCATCAAGGGTGTGACTCCATGCGAAAAAGAGTGCCCGCGAAACCAGTCAAAATTGCGATATTTGGGAAAGTAAGGATCGGCCGCGTTGGGCGTCGCAACATCCCGAACCAGTAATTTGATGATCCTGTTCAGCTCGGGCAGTCTATTGTACGTCGGATAGAGGTAATTGATGACTGCAGCGGTATAAATCCAGTAGCCGTAATGGTAGTGGTGATCATTGTACACCGTGTTACCATAATCCAGATCTGTATTATTGAGAGCGATTCCTCGTGAGCTGATGAGACCGCCATATATTGTGTCGTACGCGATAGGATACTTCCAGGTATTGTTGATCATTGGGTTGATCACATTGACGAGTTTCATCAAGCAACGACGTAATGGAGTGATGTCCATGCTCACAACATTGGGATCATTGGCCATCAGGCACAATGACGCGTACTTTTGTGCTAATTTGCCATTGGAATAGTAACTTCCATCCGAAGGGATTGTCCAAGTAGCACTTATGTCCGCGATAAGTCTGGAGTATAAACTTTGAGCTGATGCTGCACTAGAACTTGGTCGCGTTTTTGAATAAAATGTGATTGGTATGGAGGACGGCTCGAATAAGGTCCATTTCATTGTATCGCCTCGAGTGACATAAGCATACATGGGTCCGTGTGTTGTTGACATAAGCTTCATCGACAGAAGCGCGGTCACTTGAGCGCTGGCTGATGTATCGATAGTTCCGACCTGATGAGGATGCGCAAGATGCAACAAGCCATTGGTACAAGGCCCACTAGTGGACCATGTGAAGGTATACGCGCTGTCAGATATGACATCGACGTCCCCGCCTGTAATCACACAATCCTCGTAGTGATCATAGACTGCCACTGGTGCTGCGTCAATGACAACGGCCAATCTCAGTTGCCCGTTATACTTTTCTTTGGCAACTAGCGTGTTTCCATTGCTTCCGACTGTCAATGTCAATAGGTAGCCGGAATCTTTCGCACCAGAACTTGCGCTGATAGAATACAATATCCACTTGTAGCCATTCGCAGTTTCCACGAAGAAGCGTGTATCTGTCACGACAGATCCTGGAGACACTGTTTTCTCATTGATTTTCTGAATGCTGGTGGTCAGAGTCACACGCGGAGTTGTCAACAGATAAGAGACCGTAAAGTACGCCATGCCCGATACAATATCCGACTCGATCATACCATTTGGACAAGCATCTGAGCGCAACTGGACGGTAGCGCCTGCATCTGACCAGTCGACAACCTCAAAATACGGAGGAATTGCCTGATTATCAAATTCCAAAGCGGAAAGCTGCACTTCTTTTGCAGCACTGTGCAAGAAAAAGCTGACTGCACCCGGATTCGAATGCGAGTCCGAAAATGCACGTGAACGGAACGGATAACTCAGAGAGATGCCAGTGCTGTTTGTGGTGAAGGAAGATGCACTCGTATCAATGCTAACTGCATAAGGATTAGGCCAAACTGGGGGAGGGACATCGGAGCATGTGATCAGATTTGCCCACCATCGATTGGTCGGGATCGCTCGACTTAGTGTCTTTGCGGTGCCTCCGATATTTTTGGGCGGACATAGCTCATATAATCCGTTTGTGTACGCAACCAGCGAGCTTGGAGGTATCAATGATCCAGTCTCCCAAGTATCACCACGAATTGAGCGTGAAAACAGCAGCAATAGCGCACTCTTGCATAAAAGCCCAGAGCGTGGAATAGCAACGATTTTCATACTAGCAAAGGTCACCAGGCTCTCAGCAATGCTCCAAAGGATGAAGATTTGAAACTGGGCAACTCAACGCTCGCTTTGCTTCGCAATGTGTGATTGGACGGGAGCCAACAAACGCCTTTTTACTGCATTTTGTCATATATTTATTACATAAACTCGTTCAGACGCGATAAAATTCTCCTTTGTTTTCGTAGATTTAATTTACAAGTGTCATGAGGAGACCTTTAAATGCTCGCTGAGACGAGATACGTGATAACGTAAGCGCAGTCACAGAGAAACTGTCGAGCAGCGTGCCATCGAAACTACCTTCACAGCTGACGTTTGAGCATACTGCAAAAATTGCACCTTTCGTCGATGAATTTGGGTGGATGACGTTCAAACGAGACTTGAAGGTCGCACTTGAAAGGTCTCGTCGCCTCTGATCCGGAAGAGTCGGAAATATTATTTACCGAAACTGCTTTCGATCACTTGATCACAATATCGGCGCCAGTCCCGCTGTGGTCTTCTTAAGGTCATACGTTTTGCTCTAGGGTCAAGTTGAATCGGGGTAGCAAAATGTATCAGCGGATCATGATTTTTGGGATGTTGATGTCATTTGCCAAATCGGAATGCCCAAATGGATGCTCGGGGAATGGCGACTGTATGGCCAGAGACATGTGCAATTGCTTCAAAAATTACCAAGGAAATGATTGCTCCGATCGCACATGCGGATTTGGGTATGCCCATGTTGATACACCAAAAGGAGATATCAATTTTGATCAAAATCGAATGACGACGGGTTGGATCCTGCAAAATTCCCATCAAGCACCGGCCAAGACATATGAGTATTTTTATCCCAACGCCAAGGTGGATGATGCCCATTTCTACCTCGAGTGTTCCAACAAAGGAATATGCGATCGAACCACGGGACTATGCAAATGCTTTGATGGTTTTGAAGGCAGTGCTTGTCAGCGAACATCGTGTCCTAACCGATGTAATGGACACGGCACCTGCGAAAGCATTCGAGAGCTTGGGATGAAAGCAGGCGGAACTTTGTTTAGAAGAAGCACCCGTGCAGGAGCAGTCAACTATGACCTGTGGGATGCGAATTCAACTTATGGATGCCTCTGTGATCCTGGGTTCTTTGGACCTGACTGTTCAAAGCGATCTTGCAAGGTTGGTGTTGATCCTCTGTACCTTGGCACCTACACGGCCATACAGGATACCTTTTTCGTGCACGCTTATCTTGATAGCTCAATAACGAGCTTTCCTGCTTCAGCTTGGATCCGACTTGTTGTGTTCGATTACTATGGTGATTCGTACATCACCGACAAGATTCCTATCGTTGACGAAGTTGTTGGAGCAGCAAATCAAGCTGCAAATGCTGCAGCTTTTATTACTGCACTGAAGAATATACCCAACCTAGTATTTGCCAACGTCATTTGCGAGACACAAGGTGTAGGAGCCTTACTGGCTGGCTTCAAATCATTGCGAGCAGGGAGCAGCGTAACACTTGGGGCCTCCGTTGTCTGTCAATACATCGATAATCCAGGCATGATACGACTCCCAGAAGTCTACGATTATTCATTCGGGACAGTTTCTCCAAACTTGCAATTTGTCAAGGTGGTCACTACCTCCCAACAAGGAAGTGATCACGATTGGTTTACGCTCAAGACCACAGCTTTAGTGAGTTCGATTACTAGTGGCACAACTGTTACATTAAGCACCGATCCTGGTGCCGGAACAACGGCTCTGTTTCCTCAAAGTGGGATTTTCTTCATCAAACTTGGCGCAAACATTGTGGCAGTGAGCGCCATCGGAAGTGCCACGACCTTCTCGCTCAAGTATCCATTAATGCAGCCACTTAGTTCGAGTGATAAAATCATCTTCCTGGAACCAACGACCACTTCGGTAGTGACAGAGATCACTACACCACTGCTTGCGGTTGCTGTGGGTGATACTAAATTTATGTACGATATCACTACGAACACTGACCCAAACTTCTCCAAAGGCGATCGTCTGTTTTACATGAATCAATTTTTCTGGGTTCGCGGAAAAGATGTGACGACCGTGACTCCGGGTGTTGGCAGTCCTTATGATGTCGCGCATTATACGCTACATAGACCATTCGGTGGGAACTCGGATACTGGAGACAGCGGTGCTGCGGGCACAAGGGTGCTGAAGGTGACCGAGCCAACGTCAAAGACGGGAACATACACCTATGTGTCGGAATGCTCGGGTCGGGGGCTCTGCACCTATGACACTGGAATTTGTGCCTGCTTCAAAGGATATACAAGCGACAATTGCAACACGCAAAATGTTTTGGCCATCTGAGTGATTTTTTCCATTAATAAATGCGTTCTAACACTTTTATTGTCGGTTACTATCGCTTAACAAATCGACTGCAGTAAGAAGGCTTGAACTAGCCAGACCCACACGGCCCTCGATCGGGTTTAGAGATGGAGAACATTTTCATGAGAGATCAATTGAGACCGGGTACTTGTCCAGTAGCGGCATCGAATGATGAGCTCAATTACACGAGCACGCGACATTTGAGAATTTCATGTTCAGGTATTGCTAAATATGACGAGAAGGCAGACACTCGAAAGCCTCAATGGCGTCCACGAAGACGGCGACATCCATTACACATTGCTCCGCTGATCATTAGTCCAATTACAAAGTATATAAGAGCTGAACAACACCCCATTGAGTTCACATTGCCACGAAAAAGCAGAAATGATACCGAAGATAAGACTGAAGCAGGCGATAGGGATAATCAAAGATGGGAAGTTGGATTGCCAAATTTCCAGCAATCGGTTGCTTCTGATACTATCTGCTTGAGGACAGACATTGGCATATTGGATATAGATAATCAAGATCTCGACACTACGCTCCGAGAAGTGCGGAAATGCCCTTATTTTTAATACATGTCTTGTTTTACTATCTCATGTGACCTCAGATGGATCAGGTCTTGCACGAATTGCAAGAATGGAAAACATGGCGTAGAAACACAACGCAAGCCGCCAGTTTTGATAACGTAAGCTTTAGTAAGATCATCAGGTTGCGCGTTAACAGCACTGTACATTGACAGGACGATCGCACTACTAAGACTCAAGCTGAAAGAGAAATGATTTCCTTGACGCGGGAGGAGGACTTCTTACTGCAGTGCCTCAAGGTGCGTGTGTGAAATCATTCCAAGCTTTTCTGAGCTAGTATCTGACTAGGAGCAACATCGAAAGCGACAATCGGATCATGCCAAACTTGAAGAAATGCTCCAAACGCCTTGGAAGCACGTACGAAAGCCTCGTTTTATTTCCTTAGATGATTTCCGCTTGCCATAGGACCACATTGCAATCTCCCGAGGCGATACTTTGGTGACGTCATCACCTGCACAATTGCAACAATTGGAAGCAGAAGTGTTTGATCTCGATGTCAAGAAAATCAAATCGGAAAAGATTCATCAAGTGCTTTGGGATTTAGAAGGAGCGAACGAATCATTAGGTTCATTCGTCAACGTTGTACTAGTTTTTGTCATCTCTCTAAGGACATTTCTCGTTCTAGATTTCCAGCTTGTAGACGTAGAAGCGTATTCTTCAGAACTCGATCATGTTCTGGCGGAATTCGATTCCGCTAACTCAAATTCAAGTTGAACGTTGACAACAGAGAATGATTCAACACTTGCGCGAGATTTCTCAGCAGCAAATTAATTCAAGTACGCCACAAAATATTGTGTTATCGTCCAACGAAGAAAAACTGTACTGCGAATTTGGTAGTAGACTCGTTTGTTTCCATGGTGGAAGAAATGATCGGAAAAAGAACCGCTGAAAAAGGACAATGCACACTCAAGCCTTCCCTTCTAAAATCTTTGATTCGGCCACGACTTTACGTAAACGAAGAGAAACTGAGCACACTTCTCAACACACTTTAGTCATTCGATAAAGGAACCGAAATAAAGCTGACAAGACTTGCTCTTATTATTATATCACAACGACCGACTGTGAGGATGGGTAATTGGTACCATACGGAAATAATGTCGGTGTTGTACAAAAACGGAGCATGATGACAGGGTTGCGTTGTCTGAATGCCCAAACACTTCATGGTCTTGCTTCCAATTCTCCAATATAACTTCGACGTTTGTAAAATAATTGCGAATGCATCACGACCCAGCGACTAAATCACCCTTTCTTGCGACACTGGCTACCAAAAACGACATGGTAGTCGTCGTTGATCAATGCACGCTCTTCAAATTGGTTTCTGATGCGGATGGACTGGGCCAGTGGTTGCTTGTTACGCAACGAAGTTGATGGATCCTCATTCTCGAATTTGCAAGACAACCAACGAACAAGAGAGACACAGGATCAGGCTGACAGACTTAAACAGCGAGAATGAGAAATGCGATATCGTACCTGAGTCTTGCCCTTGCGGTGTGCAAAGACTGTAGAGTATCGACCCAAGACTTTAATGCAACCAGTGATGCTGGATTGCCATCCATGTCATTGATTAAGCCAACGGATGCGATGCAAAGCCTTGTCCCTCCGAAATTTGTCGACCCCAGCATTCGCCAAAAGCGAGCCATTCCGACAAATGCTTGGTGGGCGAATCTTATTGCTTACGACAAGTCCAGCACCATTCAGCCTGCCTGGTCCAATCCTTTTTCTATCTCAGTTACACTTGACCGAGCACCTTTGGGATTCGCTTTGAACTATCCTTACTCCAGAAGATTCACTGGTGGATCGTCGGGAAACAGTGGTGCTGTCAAGTTTTACTCACACGGGATTGTCAAAGATGCGGTATTCGGTGCCGTAGAGTTTTCCGGGCAACCAAAGTTCCAGGTGACCGACTGGTCCGATTTTGGATGCACAATGGAACTTTCGACCACTTCTGATTGCAAGATTATTTCTGACATTCTTTCGGGCATGGCTTATGGAACCTACAGATACATAAATTTGACTCCGAAATTGTCCATGAGTACAGCCATCATCTCGCTGAATGGGGAAAGGCCTGGAACGGTTACTACGTCCAGACTAGAAGTTTCCTTGAACAATGGACAAAAATGGATTGTGTATTCTCTATCTAGTGAAGGCACAGCAGAAGCACCCATTACATGGTCTTTTGAAGATGGAACGAGTATACGAGCTACTGCCGTGTTCAATGGAATTATTCGTGCATCCCTACTTGTTGGCGAAAATGGAAATCCTGAGGTCTCTGCAGCTCTAGACCGATATCGAACTTGTATTCCAGTGAGCGGTACAGTCGATATTCCAGATGATGCATCCTACACCATCGAATGGAAAACAATGGGCGATTGCGGTGGAGGATTGCTGCATTACGGGCAGCAGCATCATGTGGATTCGATCGAGATGTCTTCTATTACAGCGATATCAGGTATGGTAAGCAATTCCGCCACCAGAGGTCCAATGCAGGCATTAGCCACGAGTTGTCAAGACAATTCTTGCAAATGGAAATTTGATGAGACACAGGAAACCGCAACGGATATCTTCCCAGCACGAGGTGTTTCTACATCCCTTACAAATCAACACCATCTGATGGAAAAATTGCGCCAAGACATAGAAGCGCAGTGGTCTGTGCCTTTGGGAGGCAGCTATTACTTCAATGGTAAACTTGCACAGAAGTACGCCTCGCTATGTATCGTTGCGAGTGACGAAAATGTGGTTGGATCAGACACGTCTCTTCTTCAAACTTGCCTGGGTAAATTACGTGAAATCATGCAACCTTATCTGACAAATTCCTGGACGAATGAGCTTGTATATGATCGCATCTACGGTGGTATTGTGAGCTCGGAAGGCTTCAAAAGGAATGATTTTGGAGCCGATTTCGGTAACACCATGTACAACGATCATCATTACCATTTCGGATACTGGTTGTACACAAGTGCCATCATCCTTCAATTGGATCCAAAGTGGGAAAGAATAGAGGAGCTGAAGATAATGTCGAATCTGTTGGCGTATGATGTGGCGAATTGTGTTGATAATGACGCCAATTATCCCCGTTATCGTCATTTTGACTGGTTTCGAGGTCATTCGTATTCGCATGGTGTCACTTCGTTAGGAGACGGAAAGGATCAAGAAAGTAGCTCCGAGGACATCAACTTCTCATTTGGACTTTACTTGTACGGGAAAGCGAGCTCCAACCCTCTCTTCGAACGAACTGGACGCGTAATGGCCCGACTCAACACTCGGGCTGTCAAAATGTATTTCCTGATGCAAGACGAAAATACGATTCATCCTTCCAATTTCATCGCAAACAAAGTAACGGGGATCATTTTCGATAACAAGGCCGATTACGCAACTTGGTTCAGCCCAGAAAAGTATTCGATTCACGGAATCCAAATGCTACCAGTCAGTCCACAGACTGAGCATGTGCGAACAAAAGTATTCGTGCAGCAGGAATGGGAGCAAGTTTTATCTCAAGAAGCAATTGTACGCAACGAAAACGTAGAAAATACTTGGCTTTCATTGCTCTACCTGAACTATGCTCAAGTGGATCCCAGTCGTGCCATGGAAGTTCTGGAACGTGCAGCCATGGACGATGGATTAACTCGTACTTGGGCTCTTTATGTGTCGGCATCATATGCTGTGTAGATAGAAATGTTTATGAGGCTGAGATGTTACTGTTTTGTCTTTTCGTATCGTTGATAACAATCATAAAATGCTCATTTGTGACCACAATTGCATTTCTGTTTGCTATATCGAAGCTCTTCGAGCATCAGCGTCTTGTAATTAGACGACTACTGTCTGCTAAGTCCAAAGTTCGGTTTTATTCCTCATTGTGGTTCATTGATTCTGAACCAACCTCAAGATCGCGAGATCCTTCATTTCTGAATTAGCAACATGATGATGGTACCTCGCGTTAGACTCATATTTCTCCCATATTCTGGTGCTAACGATTGGTTCTGATGCTTCGTCTTGTGATGTATACTTAGCAACCGCAAATCATCCTGCTCAAAGAAGGCACAGATACCAGCCAGGGCAAAGCACAGCTAATCAGTAACATTAACGCATGTCAAGCAATCATGGAATCCGTTCGGACCACATTGGGACCTCTTGGAATGGACAAACTCATTCATGCAAATAATAAGGTTCGATATATCCATTCGAAGATGATGAGAGGGGGAATTAATGTAGTCCACTCGGTGCCGATGTAGACAACGATATCGAACGATGGAGCGACGATTATGACTCTTTTGGATGTTGTTCATCCAGCAGCTAAAACTCTGGTCGATATTTCTTTGTCACAGGATGCTGAAGTTGGAGACGGGACTACTTCTGTGGTGCTTCTTGGAGCTGAATTTCTGAGACAAAGCAAGTCGTTTATTGAAGACAATATGCATCCGCAAACCATCATCAAGGTTTGACTGATCTGGCGGCATTTTTGCAGCTTTAATCAATTTTCAATAATGTCGATAGAGTTATCGTAAAGCTTGTCAGCTCGCTGTGCAAAGAATCAAAGATATTGCCGTACGAATCGATGAAACTGACGAAGTAAGCAAACGACAAATGTTGGAACGTGTTGCTGGGACGGCTCTTAATTCGAAGCTCATCGCCCGTCATAAACCTTTTTTCACGCCAATGGTACGATGTCTCGTTGCCGAATCTCCCATATCTATACACAAATGATGCTTGAATAGATTGTGGACGCCGTCCTCAGTTTAGATAAGGATTTGAACATTAGCATGGTCGGAATCAAAAAGGTCTCGGGTGGTTCCGTTACAGAGTCATTTTTGGTTCAAGGTGTTGCTTTCAAGAAGACTTTCTCATATGCGGGGTTTGAGCAACAACCGAAGACATTCGTCAACCCCAAGATTCTTCTGTTGAATGTCGAATTGGAATTGAAGTCGGAGAAGGAGAATGCTGAGATACGTATCGACGACCCTGAAAAGTATCAGTCGATCGTTGATGCTGAATGGAACATCATATACGACAAGCTCGATCTTTGTGTCAAGTCTGGTGCACAGATCATTCTATCGAAGCTACCGGTAGGCGATCTCGCCACTCAGTATTTTGCGGACAGAGGACTATTTTGTGCAGGTCGAGTCGCGCAAGACGATATGGAGCGCACCTTACGAGCTACAGGGGGAGTACTTCAGACTTCTGTGAATGACATGACTTCATCTATCCTGGGTTCTTGTGGCCGCTTTGAAGAGCGTCAAGTTGGTGGGGAACGCTATAATATTTTTATGGAGTGCCCACAAGCCAAAAGTGCTACTATTGTGCTCCGAGGAGGTGCGGATCAATTCATCGAAGAAGCGCACCGTTCTGTGCATGACGCATTGATGGTCGTGAAGCGAGCCGTAAGTTCCTTCACGATTGTACCCGGTGGTGGAGCTATTGAGATGGAGATATCTCGTCATTTACATAGGCATGCACGCACCATCGAGGGGAAGATGCAGCTGTTGATCAATGCCTACGCCAAAGCGTTCGAAATCATCCCACGCCAAATTTCAGATAACGCTGGCCATGACTCCACGGGTATTCTCAATCAATTGCGTCAGATGCATTCCAAAGACTCGGATGAAGGTAAATGGTACGGAGTGGATATCAATTCTGGTGGAGTGTGTGACACTTACAAATCACACGTCTGGGAGCCTGCAGCCAACAAGATCAATTCTATCGCAGCAGCAACCGAAGCGGCATGTCTTATCTTATCCGTCGACGAGACCGTGCGAAATCCAAAGTCGGAGCAGCCTCAAGCGACTGGCGGAGGCCAACCAATGAGTGCAGCAATGGGAGGACAAGGAATGGCTGGAATGGGCATGGCTCCAGGAGGTAGAGGTCTCGGAAGAGGTGTTCGTGCCTTTCGTGGAAAAGGAGGTGCTTAGCTATAATCTCAATCGAAATGGAGCTTCTCGTGATTTTGACGCATGTCTACCTTAAAAGCCAATTTATCACCGGACATTTTCATCCAATCTGTAGTCTTTGTCTCCATGATAATTCCTGCGTCATCGCGTGCCCGAACAATTGGATTATTGCACTTTAAACAGCAATGTAAATCGCTTGATAAACGCGTGTGCACCCATCCATTCTTATTCAGAGCTTCCTTCTGCAGTCAACATAATGTCAATCCAGAAGATGACTCTGTTCTCGATTCTTCAGAGATTCTAAAGCGAATTGAAAAACATGTTCCCCCCATCAAAGTGGGCAAGCATGGCATTGAAATTGTAAATGATGTCATACTACTGCGGCAAGATCATTCCTGTGACTCATTTCTGTCCATAAGGTACACGATCCGCTCTACAATAAAGGCACTGGATTCAATTTGGTCGAAAGAGATCGTCTCGGTAAGAAAGCTGTTCTTGTGACCTAGTAGCGATGACAACTGAGCTTTTTGGCGCTGAAGGATTACGTGGTCTGGTTCCACCTCGACTTTTATGCATGGATACCCAATTGAAAAAGGTGTACGAGCTTCTACATGCGGAATCGGACCCGTTGAGAAAATCGCTGTTTTTGTCGGATCTTCAAAATCGCAATGAAGCACTTTTTTTTCGCTTACTTATTGATCACATCGAAGAATTGGGTATGTTTATCAATATTGACGACAGCTTTTGTTCGATTGACATTTTTCCTGATAGCGCCGCTGGTCTACACGCCCACGGTGGGTCAAGTGTGTCAGAAATTCGGGAGTATGTTTCGTCGCACTCGAGGAATGTATTTCAGTATTGAGGATCGTGGACAGTTTGGGGCAATGCTACATAACTGGCCGTGTGGAGACGTTCAGGTGATTGTGGTCACTGATGGGAGTCGCATTCTTGGATTAGGAGACCTTGGCGTTAATGGTATGGGTATACCCATCGGAAAGCTTGCACTCTACACTGCTGCAGGTGGCATAGATCCACGAAAAGTACTTCCGGTCATGCTAGATACAGGAACCAATAATGAAAGCTTTCTGAAAGATCCATACTACTTTGGCATGCAACATAAGCGTATTACCGGAGAGGATTATTGGTCTTTTTTGGATGAATTTATGACAGCAGTTCGTTATCGCTGGCCTCAGGCTCTGGTACAATTTGAGGATTTCTCCAGTGATCACGCAGCTAGTGTTCTGAATGCTTATCGCCTGAAGCAGTTGTGCTTTAATGATGATATCCAAGGAACAGGCGCTACAGTCCTAGCAGGGGCATTGAGTGCCTGTGCTCGTGTCGATATACCTCTCAAAGATCAACGTATAGTTATTCTAGGGGCTGGCAGTGCCGGTCTTGGAGTTGCAACGACACTTCTACAAGGTATGTTGCGGGAAGGTCTGGATGCGGATACCGCAAGAAAGCGCTTCTACATCGTCGACAAAGATGGATTGATCGGAAATAGTCGGAGCACTCTTGCATCTGGCCAAAAGTACTTTGCAAGAGCAGGTCTGCCGGATCAAATCAGCTTGTTGGAAGTCGTCAAACACGTCAAACCAACCATGCTTCTGGGTCTGAGTGCTGCCAAAGGAGCCTTTACGCAGGAGGTGGTTCGCGAGATGGCGCAGCATACCCGAAATCCAATCATCTTCCCATTGTCCAATCCTACGTCTGTTGCAGAGTGTACTGCCAAACAAGCGTACGAATGGACTGATGGCCGTTGTTTATTTGCGAGCGGAAGCCCATTTGATCCGGTCGAGTACAATGGGAAGACCTATGCAGTGAGCCAATGTAACAATATGTTTATCTTCCCGGGTGTTGGCTTAGCGTCCGTCATCAGTCAATCTTCTAGAGTCAGTGACCGCATGTTGTATTCAGCAGCCAGAGCTCTGGCTAATTGCATGACACCAGACGAAATCCAACGAGGTCAAGTCTTCCCTTCCGTACGAAATATTCGTCAGGTTTCGTTAAAAGTGGCGGTGGCCGTGATGCAATCAGCTATGGACGACGAGGTCGCATTAAATTGCCCAAAGATGCGCCGTGGAGCAAGTCTGGAAGAGTTTATTGCCTCCAAAATGTACACGCCGACTTATCCGACACTCGTCTAAGTGCAAATCACATTCAGACGACCTCTTCATCATGATATTGGAAAGGACACAACGCTGTAGCTTTTGATGAAAATAGCCACAATGTTGTGTTCCAAACCGCTGTTGAATGTGAATATAACGCATGAAACCTTTGAGCTTGAGGCTTCGGCCATTGATTTCTTGCAGCACACTACTGATACGCTTCTTCTGGTCGCTGTATTTGCCTCCGTCAAGGTCATAAAAGTCTCGAGGCTTCCAAGTATTATTCCCCGATTAATTTCTGTATTAGAAACGACCTGAAGCTATAACGCTCATTCACAACATCGCAAATATATTTCATCCAACGGAAAGTCCACCAGCTGATTGGAATGCCTATAATTTAAGCGATTTGCCGAGGTTTGGAAGGCTTGATGTGCAAGGATGACAGCTTATGTTATCTCTTTAGCTGTGACGGAGTATGGCTTTTCGTGCAGGACGCATCAGCGGGGCCACACATAGACCGTATTGGCTTTCTGTACAGTGATATTGGGGTCCTCGCACCGGTTAGTGAGATTCAAATCTGCCGGGTATAAGTAACTTTATTGTCTAGAGAATCGAGGGTCAACTACTCTTGGTATTGTCAAGCGTATGTAACTGCGTACTAGCACCAATCTTTGGGGAAGGCTGCAACGAACAGCTGGAAGCCTTTCAAGGTCTCTGTATACAGGCTGTAAGGTGCTGCGAGAAAGCCAAGGCCGATGATACAAGGCTCGAAAACACCCGAACCTTCCCACATAATCCCAGCCTCCTTTGGATCATGGGAGATGGGGCCTTGAATAGCATACGAAAGAGCGTACAAATCACTGAAAGAAAGGACGTTGATGGCGATGCTGAAATCATTCAAGCTTTTCTGAGTCAAAGTAACACTTCAGACCGAGTCCAACACTCCCTCCGAGAGCTGTTTCCAGACTGGAAGGGTTTCACCACCTCAGATGTATACGGCGTCAAGAAGCAAAGCAAAGCGTTGAAAGCTCTGATCGGATCTCGTGACCGTCAGGTTCTCGGTGATATTCGAATCAACGGCCCATTTTTGTGTATTCTCTTGGAATACTTGGTGGCACGACGTGAGGACGTTTCTTTGGTAGACGTATACAAATTTCACAACTGCTTAATCTCACTTCAATGACGATATTCAGGCTCTCAATCAAGATGAACGGAAGACCCTAGTGAATCAATGCTGCAATCAGGTCGCATGCGCATCTGTGAAACAATATGAAGAACTCATGTCGGCCTCATCGATCTTTTCCAAGAGCCTGAGCACTTCTCAGACTCCTGTCAATTCATATGAAGCGCATACCTTGCAACAGATGCATAAAAATGCCATGCGAGTCGGAAAAACGGGCATTCAAAACAAAATCCCTCGCATTAGCGCTCACTATGCGACCTGCTCTGTATGCTGTGCTTTTTAATGCCGGGCTATCTCCTCCAAACTCATTCGACTCTGATGCCACAGAAACGTTTCAAGGAATTGCTCTCAACGATTTTCACATCTATTTGCATAGAGAATGCGAAACGATCAGCATCTACTTGCATATTCCTTTTATCGCAGCTCTACGGCGACCTCGAAGCTGAAACTGGACATGCACTGGAAGAATTGAAGAACTCTATTGATCCCATCCACGCAACAGCCAACCAGCAGGTTCAGTCGTTCGAGTACGAGGTACATCGACTTGATCTTTTCATCGACGGGTTTATTGACGCAATTTTGGCGTAGCGATTCTGGCATCGATACAAGCTTCGTTTCCACCAATTACTCCATGCATATGACACTGTCGCACAAGGTCCAATGAAGGTCTGTCCACCAGGGGCAGGATCATGCGCTCACTCATTATCCAGGCAAAAGTATTGGTGACATTCCTTCAAGCGCGATTTTGCCGACATTTGCTTGAGGTTAATGAGGAGCTGAACAAGATATCACAGCAGGATCGAACGCATTTGGAGGATAAAAGGAATGAGTTGATCCATCAGCTAGATGAGGAGCGTAGCAATCAGATGCGGCTTGAGACGGTACAATGGCCGCAACATCTATTTTGGATGAGTTGTAAGGATCACATCACAGCAATTGAAGCAACTTGAGTACGATATAAAGGTCTCATTGGCGGAGAAAGCAGCACATTTACATGTAGATCATTCAGCTATTGATCTTGTAACGACTATTGAGCAAAGAGATGATCTAGGTACAAAAAACAGCAGTAAAGTCAAGTCTTGGCAAAGTGGAGTGCAAATTTGAAATCATGAGTAATCAACGCGTACTACTGGAAGAAGCTGCTTTCATAGCTGTGAGTCGTGGACATGTATGTCGGCTTAGGCCCTCATCTGTTGTTTCTTTCTGTAGATTCAAATTCCAGCGAAAAAAACGCATCAAGTCGACGAGCATCAATGTCGACAAGAAGGCTACGTGGTGAAGCAAGGAAGAGGCCGAGATCTTAGAAATCCATTGCGTAGAAAAGCCTGGAAGCAACGATATTTCTGCCTTTGTGATAGCACCTTGTCGTATGCTAAAACTCACGATGACCATGAGCGCGGTCGTCTTCTCGGAACAATTTGCATCAGCGGGTAAGAAGCCTTTGTAATCCATTAGCTCTCTCTCAAGGTTTTGTTAGATGCCAAGTTGAAGAGGCTGCTGACAATTCCGATGGATTCGTGATTATTCGGCCATCTGGTGTGGCACCTCTGCCTTACCGCGTCGACAACAACAGGACGATGACTTCAAAAATGCAACGAAATTATAACATGCGTGCCCGATCGGTTGAAGAACGAGATGTCTGGGTACGCAAGCTCCGACAGGGTGCTGCTTGGTCAGAATGTAGCTGAGGACTGCGAGATGCTTCTCGCACCTGAGACGGCCCATGCCTTTCAACAGAATTGCTAAGTGATCATTGTGTTTTTGCAAACGTCAAAAAATGTGTTTGTAATGAATGTTTGAATCTTACATCACAGAGTAAGTCTGCTAAGCAAAACGATAACAAAGAACGACTAGCTTTGATCGAAGAAGCTATTCATCTTCATCTGACTGGATAAACTTGGAATAAGAGGTATTCTGGCATTCTCCATTTGTATCAAAAATCGCTTTGTAAAACGATCCATCCGCTCCGACCACTATAATAAAACATAAATTATTGTGAGTCGATACTTCAGCTAGTACACTTTTCACGTACCGATGATTGTGTTTTTCTCAGTTCCAAATGTACAAATAGTTCGCGTTTCAGGAACACGAAATTGTGCAAAACTCCATTCTGAGCTGAAGTACTTTGGCAGAAAACCACGCATGAAAGAGAAACTGCAGAGAAAAAAAATCAGACAACGATGTAAACGCTATAAGCACGCCATGAACCTGGATTTAGAATTCTCGGTGCCTTCTTCTTCGCCAGTCCGCGCAGTACTGTTTGAGAATCGTTGTCCACCAGATAAGCTCGGAGAGCTTGGCGAGCTAGTATCGCCTGAAAGGATTGAGGTTCCAGCTGTAGCTTCACTCAGAGCAAAGATATGGACGGTTCCCTTGTCACTGGAGCATGCGAGCAATTGACAGTTTGGACTGAAGCAAATACTGTAAATTTCTGCTCGATCTGCACCACGTCTAAAATTTAAAGATGAACACGCAATAGTCAAAGTCTTATATCGTCAATTTGCTACCTGAGTTCTTGCAATATTTGTCCATTTTGTGTATCGAACACCCGAATCAACGTGCCTTTATCTGAAGCTGTCGCGAGACGTGTACCATCCAAATTGAGACAAATCTAAGGAGTGTTACTATGAATTCCGCTTTTATGGAGAAAGACTTCCTACCTGAGATAACTCAGCTTCATGAGCGGTGATCAGAGTCGTCTTTCGAGCATCGTACAGTTCAATACGGACCGTGCCACGACTCACACCGGGACATGCCAATACCGTGTTTGATGGGCTCGGACACAGCGAGCAAAGACCTCTGGGGTTGACGATGGTCTCAATATGGTCCACCAGCTTCAGATCAGCTACAATAGAAAGTCAGAAAGCAAAAAGTGGGGCGGAATGCTTGAAACTCGTACCAAAATTGTAGACGTAGATTTTATTCTGCAAAACCACAACAATTCTAAGCACAGAACATTTGCATCAGCCGTGACCATTTTCTGCTATTGTAATGTACCGATCGCGTCGTAATTTGACTGCTTTTACTTCACTTCGAAAACTTAGTTCTCCAATATTGCAATTCTGATGGTCATCCCATATCATAACCTACATAGTTGACATTTGAGACTTTCGTTTCTACGCTGTCTCAAGAATAAAATTTGACCTTGTTTGGTGGAAATCGTGGATTCCGACCGCCCCCTACGATCGTTAAGATGTTACATCGAAAGAGCATTTCCACAATCCCAATTCCGCCATTAGTGAATTCTACCATAACAGGTTTGAGTAGCAGAACTTATAGACATTCAACTTGTAACAAACCTCGATGGAATGTTTCTTTAAACGGATCACAGTTATATATTTTGAAGCCAGTGTCGGTACCGCAAGCAAAGCATCCTTTCAAAAGCACAAGTTATAACGGAGCCAAAGTGCAATACGACGCAGTTCGCAGCATGTAATGTAAATACCACTATCTTGATTAAACCCGACAAATAACAGCTCATTCTGCTGCTCGCGACTCAAATTCATCGATGACATTATTTCCTTTTCGAGACGTTCGAAATTAGCTGAGAACAACTGTATTTACACATATAAACGCAGTAATACTTTTTATTCTCTTGTTATTAGTAACATTAAACGACCACTTCAGCTCTAAATCCCACGGCAGCGATCACGACACTCATTCTGTTCATGTAGCGCCATAGCAGCGTTTAGCGCAGCCGTCTGCGCGGAACAATCATCATCCATAGAAAATGCACGACTTCTGCATGGTTTTGTGGCGCACAATGTCGCCGAATTAGATTTCTCTGCAGCCGTTGCTGCTTTACATCCACCAAATGGACCTTTACAATACAACACAAATGTCAACAATAATGTTAACCATGCCAATATGAAGAGTATGATCATATCCGCATGATAGCTTCCTGTGAAATCTCTAACATAACCAATAACGAGATTACCTAACGCTGCTCCGATTGCATCTGTGACCTCAACGATACCAAAAGCCACACCAAGGCGGCATGTAGAAACAGACACTGGGATAGCTGCCATCAAGATTGTAGGCGTGAACGATAGGCAAATCGACATGAGCACCATTGAGACTATTGGCGAGATGTCTGTGAACAGCAGTAAGCCATAAGATAAGATGGCCAGCGTACACGCTAGGAATATCCACGCAATTCGTTGTCCATCCTGTCCGATGAGGTATCCGATAAGAGGAGCAAACATCACCATAGAATGAGATAAACTGCTGATAAAACCCGATTTGACCATGGAGTAATGATACCGCTGGTATAGATATGAGCTTGATACATTCTGAAATAGGTGGAAGACATTGATAAATACAACATGAAGAATCACTAGTGTCCAGAAGACAGATGGTAAAGATGGAAACCGACCGAATTTGAGTACAGGGTTGATAATGTAAGGAACGCGTTGAGATCGCCCGTGACGATATCCGCGACCACGACATCCAAAGCGATGGACAGATCCTCTCGTATAACCTCGTGATTGAGTATCTGTGCCGTACCGGAGATCAGCTTCCTGTTCACCGTACAGCTTTTGTTCCTTAGCATCTACACCCTTTTCTATCAAATTCGACGATGGTTTGGCTTCTGGAGATCTCTGGTACATTTGACGTTCTTGTCGAACCAGATTCTGCACCCACAGCGACTGTGAATCGATTGGAAGATCTTCTAATGCAAAGCACTTGACCATGTATCGAATTCGCTTTGTGTACCCATAAACAATCATATCAACGAATACTGATACTAGACAAACCCCGAATCCATACCAAAGAGCTTGAACATATCCTTGGAAGTATATAGCAATGGGTGCTACAGTCGCCTTCGAAAGCATCTTTGAAAGGTTTGTGATGGCCACACCAACTCCCATTGCGAATGTCAACTCCTCCCCTCTGAACCATGATGCAATTAATACGCGAGTACCAACAACAACACTTCCCTCGCCGATTCCGAACAAAATTCGTCCGAGAATTGCCATCCAAAATTTTTTAAATTGCATTCCGAGCGAAAATATCACTTGGCCGATGCATGTCCACAAAAGGAACAAACGAACTTTTTGTGGGCCATGTTTATCGAGAAAGCGCCCTCCGAGGAAGGGTAAGACCATATTGGGAATGGATACTGCTGCTATCAGGGCACCGTACATGGTAGAAGTCAACGGATAAGACGAGTCATCGAGCATGAATTGCTCCAGAGAAGACATCCCATTCTATCCTCGTCACATTGTTAAATATCAATAGACCTTTTCACAGTGCTTTGCATGCTTACCTTTACAAAGTGACCACCGAAAGGAATGATACTGATAAGGATAAGCAAGAAAAATCGGTTGGATGGTGATGTGATCCGCCAAAACTGCCATTTGGAAGCAGGTGGGAAAGAAGCAGAGGTAGCGGGTAGATCCGAATTTGGGCAAATGTGTATGCAATCAAACTTGTTCAGCCCTGGAGATTCACTGCATACGTGATCTGAGTTGGTGTCGAATAGTGGTGTGCGTTCATGACCATCCATCAGAAGATACGAGTCTGCTGACGCATGAGACGTCGGCGCATCGATGCGGTTATATGTAACAAAAGAGAAGAGGCGTTAGAGCTGATCATTATATGTGAGAGTGTAATCAATGTACGTGATGTAGTTCGCGTCATATTTCACAAGGAGTGCTCTGTGATAATATGTGATTATGCAAGATATTCGCTATATCGAATTGGCACCGTTCGATTGGCTTGATGCCGCGTGGACGCTGCCAGTAATTTATTCAATTGACATGGGCGCGTGCATAGAGACCCGTCGCTTCTTTGCGTTGTCATTTCAAAAGAAAAGGAAGAGGTAGAGATGCTGTACAAGTCGTGCACAAAGGAGTCATACATTCTTTTATTATTACAAAGTATGAGTGATTCAAACTGTAATGTATTGACGCAAATATCATTCCGTTATCAAGATAACGCAACACTGTCACATAAAGTCAGCCTTAGCGAACAATTTATGGGTCAACGAAGTAGATGCAAAAAATGCATGGTGCACACTTGACGCATTTATCCGACTGAATATGGCAATCGCTTATGGTTTAGGGAAGAGTTTGTGCCGTTCAAGCTTTATACAGTATCGATGGAGATGAAGTATAAAAATGCGAAATGAGTGAAGAGGGCACTTGTGCAACATTGTCTCGAAGCCAGCCTACGTCTTACGAGGGACTGATATGAGCTTCTTGGGTGCTGGCAGTCCAGCTCAGCTATTCCAGTCTTGTCAGCAAGGTGATAAGGTCGACAAAATGAATCTTCGCGCGTCGAAAGAAGCGGAGGCGATATTTGCAAACAAAAGACAATAAAACGAAGTAATAAAGAAGTACGGAGCAAGGGAGCGCTCGGTGCATTGCCCGGGGATGAAGAAGGTCGTCAATTGATGTGGCACTATCGTTGAAGAGTAAATGCACCTGCATGGATTCCAGACACAAGTCACGTTTGATGTGACGTAAGGAGTGACAAATGAAAGTTGAATTGTGGATACCGATGCATCTACAACCATGAGAAAGGAGCTTCAGTTATAAAACGCACGGAATAGATGGCATTTCAGAACGTATCAGCAGCAAAAAGAGGCGTATTGCTAAATGTACTCGGAGATAGAACAGTCTTATTACGCATATGAGTTGATGCTCCATGGATCGATGTGAGGCTGGAAAACACACTGCATGTCTTGGATCACGGCAAGTAGGATGAATGTGAAATTGGCACAAAATGAGTGCGATTTTGAAAATAAAATTGATTCCGTGGAAGCTAGAACAAGGACGGTACGCTGTTGGATCTCAGCACTTCCGAAAGTGAATGCCATATACTGCTGAACGAAGCGGAAGGCACGTGTCGTACTACTGCCAACAAGCAGACCAAGCAAATGGTGAACATCGGAATGCCAATGCCGTCTGCAAACCTGTGGAACTCCAAAACAAGTATGCAAGACATATATGCCAATGCAAATAAATTGCACGGCAAGGGCGATTCCGGTGCTTTACCACGTACGCATTTGATACATCGCGCTAGCTACCTATTGCGGTTGTATAATCTGTGGCGCCAAATATGAGCTCCGGAGCACGATAATATCGAGAGCAAATGTAGGACACATTCGGTTCA
>CACSLJ010000269.1:0-35463 GCA_902706625.1 Albugo laibachii | reverse complement strand
GAGTTGGCAACAGCTTGTCGAGAATTCAAATTAGGAGAAGGTATGGTTAGATCAACGATATCATTTTTCAGCAATTATTGCTGTCATATCTGTTGAGGCTCTGCTAATCAAGGTGGGGCATGGGCTTGTCGCTGGTTGAATGGACTTCTATTTGATTTTGAATTCCGTATTCCGCGCAGTGTATTTTGAAACGAGGATGTCTAGTTATATTGTCACTTGCATTTCTGAACAATCTCACGCTTAAAACTTTTTCTGAATTGCATTGTTGTTCACAACTTTTGAATTAGTAGCTGTCAAAGCATTGTCGCATCCGGATTTTTACAGCAAACAATACGTGGAGTGACCAATTTTGTTTTCCCTGATGTGAGTACAACGAAACCCCTTTTCATTAAACCGCTCCTCAATTTTCTTCTGATAAAAGACCTGCTGTCTGTGTAGCCTGAGTTTTATAGCTGATGATGTGACTGCGTGAATGAAGACATGCCCAGTTGCGTTTCACTTAGCGACCTACAGTTCTATTGCTGCACCAAATCTCGATTCGTCTTCTTCTATTAAAAAATGAAGAGATCTTGTACTGTATTTTTGTAGTGTACAACATTAGCCGTCAAAGCTTCCACTCCGTCTAATTCTCTCTAATCTGAATCATTTTGCATTTACCAGCCTTTTTTAGTTCTTCACATTGTGACTATGTCGCATGAAGGCTACAATCAGTCACCCCCATTCCTGCTGTATGGAGGAGGAACAGCGTAAAAGTGTACTTCGTAAGCGCTGAATATGTTGGAATGCTTCATTGAATGGATCTGTAGTCTCAGGTCGTTCCGGAAATCGATACTTGAAAATATGCTATGAATTAGCGCAGTCCTTGCTTAATCCAGCAAACGGGAAGCACACCACTAGCGTGCCCTCATGATCAGAAGGCATGTCTGGAAGTAGCGGCAGAGATACCAAATGTAGCCAAAGACGAACAGGGGAAAATCATGATGAATATGCCCTGGAAGTAAAAAATATCAGCCAATACTTTAGTGAATGATACAGGCTATGGTAGCATTCAAAAAAAGCTGAAGTGTAAAAAAGAAAGATCGTGCAGACACTTCTCTCATAAATAAAATTATAGCAATACATGTATCAAGGGCAAAAGTCTGGCAGCACTTTCGATTGCCATCTTCTTGTTTAGATTTGGATTATTAGTAATTTTAAAGCAGAAAAGGAAAATACGGATCAAGTCTAGAGATGCATTAATAGGCATCTCTGAAGCGGAAATTTATTAGACGATATTGGATTTGAATCATTTGGTGTCAATACTGACAATGTACATATCATTTGGAACCGATAAGCGGTATTTCAACAGGGTCACCCAGAGGGAGTCGGCAACACTACCGTGAGAGTTGAATGCAGGCAAGGCGATAGCCATTCGTCCAATTTTTTTGGACTTTATTCAAATGACTGTATGCATGGTTTCATACTTGGTGCTGAGAATAGTAATCGGTCGAAGATCTACATAACTTCACGGGGGTTCAACTTCTTTTGATGTTGAGAATATGTCATCATGACTCGGACATTTACGCAAGAAGAAAGTAGGTTACTCAACATATTCTGAATAATTCACCTGTTGATGAACTGAAGTATCAAGATATACATCAAGGAGTGTCGCTTGAAAAAAATAATTGTGTCAATACACCCTGTAAGTATATTCCAACTCTGTTTCATCACCTCTTCTGTCCTAGAGGTTCAGGCTTTCCGCTGGTTCGTCCTGTTAAATGTGGCGACAGGCGTGAAATCGTGTCATTACGTGGTGGGCTGAAAACCGAAGAGAAGATACGGATGAGTAAGTAAAAATTGGAAGTGATCCTTTCAGATCATGATGCTTCGAGCTGAATTCAGCATCAAGTTTAGGCAGAAACTATACTTCGGTCGACTGACTTAAAACACATTTCTGGCTCTCAAAATGTGGCTTCTTGCTTTATTATGCCTTAAATACTAACAGGAGCTGATTGGTGGTCCTCGTTCACAATGGCCGTCGACGCGATAACCGACTCGCGATGATAAATTTACGTCACAACAGCGGTACTTTTCTATTGTGAATTAAGCACGAAATGCGTAGCACTAGCATTCAACTACCAAAGATGGATCTGTTTGGCTAACTTTTTCCGAAAATTCAAATCACACCAGTTGTAAATCAAAATGAACAGAGATACATACCCTGTTAACTAAAGTAGTATAGCACTTGTTGGTCTCGATCCAACGACCTTTGGGTTATGAGCCCAACACGCTTCCTCTGCGCCAAAGTGCTTCAGTTTAATACGGGAGACTTATATAATTTCAAAATTTTAACTACGTGGCTTGGATGCTCATGGGGTGATTAAATTTCACTAGCGCTTAAGCCGTAATTCAGACAAGCTAAAAATATTCGTGCACTCGTGCACGCTACCTCAAGTATACAATCACATTTAGGTTGATTTGAAGAACATATTGGAGACATGTCCATATGCGCATGTGGACAGACGGTCCTTTTCCGAAAATGCATGGTACATATGAAAGATGCTAGAGAAGCACAATTCGTTCATCATCCTGAGATCCGCCCTGGTTTTTTTCAGTTCTATAGTGTCACTATGATAGTGTCCAGGTCAAGAGAAACTGAATGAAGATCGGCCAGCGAAAGATTCGGATATCTTGAGTGTCGTACTATTGCTGAGAATTCCTGCAAGCTTGAACCTTGAAAAGCGTTCTACGTATCATCGTTTAAAGTGGCACTATTCGAGGACACAGGAGGACACGAGATCTTTCAAAGAAGCTTGCAGTCGTGGAACACGGATTTAAGGAGACGATATAAGACGACACCGACATTACTGCGTCTCCATGTTGTACAATGCGTCGGGCTAAGCCAGTTAATGGTGGGAAACCAGTAAAACATAAAGGATCCAATGAAAACACAAACCGAGTCAGAATTTGGCATACTGGTAGCTGCCACTACGTTCTGTGAGTATGAAACGATTGAACGCGAGCAGATTACGGTGCATTTATAAGTGAGTGAACAAGGCGTACAAAGCAATGCAGAAAAGCCGATAGCTGCCAGTACGTTGAGGTAAGCTAACCGTGATAAGTGTGCAAATTTCATGTATAGGTGCGGTTTCGCTTTTCGTGTTCAAATTGCGATTAAATAAGATATAATGCTGTTTTCTACTCCAACAGAGCGTGATGGAACATGCACATGCGGAATTTCGGAGCTTTCTATTCTCTTGTGAATAAAGATTTGAACGGAGTGGTCAAGAAGAACGATGGTACCATTGTGTATGGTCCTAGCTAAGTGAACTCGGTCGATTGCTTTGTACTGCATGAAGTGTTGTCAATGGCTTCTTCCATTGCATACCAGAAAGCAGTGACTTGAGAGGGACATGCACTGCAATCTCTTAGCGACAAAAGATGCGCAGCGGGACCGTGATAGGTAAAATTGCGAACTAAAGTGACATGTTACCACCTCCGTGCTTTACCGTCTTTCGTTTCGAATTTTCAGCTTGCTTTGACGGTTTTTCTCGGTCTGAGCACTACTGGATATCAAGCTTTAATACTCTTTAGGAGAAGAAAGACTAAAGCAACAGGTCATGGCAATTAGGCTATTACGCATTGAATAGCCTAGAAGAATGAAAGTGATCATGGGTTGCACTCGTCATGGTAATAATGCTTACGGATGCAATCACATATGCACATCAAGTGGCAAAAAAAGTTATGCGAGCAGTTCTTAGGAAAAGAGTACAAGTATGGCTGTATGATGTTCTTGGTTATGCCAGGACAAGACGAAGCTTTTGGATATTTTAAAGCTCGTATTGGAGAGATGTGCGAAGTATGATGTCAACTCAAATTCAACAAAGTGTACATTTGTAACTTACAAAAGAGTCTCGATACAGCAACTATATATTTTGGCATGAAGTCCTGATCGAGTAACATTTTTCTTACTCTATTTTCTCGCTACAACATTCGAGCAACATTCACACACTTTATTTTTGCGCTTTGACGCAAGTTCGGCCGTATTCCATTTGGAAACGTTAAATATGAGTACACTCTCCTCTCTTATTGATTCATCGTCCAAATTTCATAGCGCATTTCGATACAATATTTCGTGCTGCAATGATTGTAACTACATATCTAATTTATAAAAGAATTTTCCTACGAATAAGCCAATCACAACAGCCGACGTTTTCATCAAAAGAGGTGATTGGATGCCTCTCCTGATGTCCACTTTATAATACATAGCGCCACATTTTGATTCGATTTGAGTGGCGAGGATAGTAGAGCTGCCAAGCCCTCTCGGAAAAGGAGCGGCCATGACGACACGCCGCGAGCTCCACACAAACGAAGCGCGCGAAGGCTTTGACGCGCATGGTGGCAGGCGAGAAGATTGCCGCAGTGTCTCGGGACACCAAGATCCCTGCTATCACATCGAAGAGGTACACAAATCCCGCTGATTAGGACAGCTATCGTTACACAGCGTCGAGAAACAAAGCCAAAACTCCCACCTCGATCGAGAACGACCTGGTTTCGTGGATCGGCTGGATGCAACGAAGCGGTGCACCAGTGGGGTGCGAGTAGATCCTCTAGAAAGCCAATACTTTCAACAACGCCTTGATGGCAGCACGCAATTGATCAAGGACCTAATGGCAGGATGGAACAGGCGATTCTGCAAGCGTCACCCCAAAATATCTAATCGCGTGGCACAGAAGGTGTCGCGTTCTCTTGACTCTGTCGGCATCGATGTTTGCGGTGGCTGTTTCACACGCTCGCAAAGATCGTGATCTGAAACATGCTTCATCCATCGCAGATCTCAAATATGGACGAGACGAATTTCGAGTCACGATCAAAAATGCGCCAAGTTGTTGCCATCCGCGGCTCGCCGAATGTGCAAACGAGCAGTCCCGAGACCAGCTTCCATCTCTCGTTCGTTGCTGCCGTGGCAGAGTGCCCCTTGTCTCGTTTCTGGCATGCGCGTGCCGAGGACGATCCTGATCGAGTGCTCAGTCAACGGCGTGGCCATCAAGACCGCAACAAAGGGATTCATAAACGGCAGCATTTTCCTCAAGTGGATTGACCACTTTGCCTCCAGCGTCGCTGCCTCTGTTCAAAGCCCCATCCTTCTCATTTTCGATGAGTTCTCGTCTCACATCCGCCTCGACACCGTCGAGCGCTGCGAGAGGAGCCAAGTTCTGCTGGTTTTCCTTCTTCCCAAAGCACCTCTTCAAGCCGCTCGAGGTCGCCGTGTATGCCCGTTCAAGCGTGGAATTACGAGTGAGATCTCAACAGTCGCGGCGCGGAGCTCGGCGACAACGCTGTCGAAGAAGAGCGCAGTGCAGATTGTGAGCAAGGCCTTCGTGGAAAACGTGACAGGGATGCAGAGCAACATCATGAACGGATTTGGGGTGACGGGCTGTTTCCGCCTTCCATCGACATGATTGTCCGACGAATGGGCAAGTTCACGGGCAGCACGAAGCGCGGCGATCGACTTGGTTTGGAGTCATGGCTCCGAATCCGAGAGAAGGTGCGCACTGGGGTTCTTTTGCTGCCACCGAAGAGGTAGAGGACACAGCACACAAAGACCTTCGACGTAGGAGGGCGGTTGCTTACGAAAGAGATCCTGATGTAAAGAGGACAGACAGCACGAGACGATCAAGATGGAGAGAGTGCTGATGTAGAGAATGCAGCTGTGTCAGTCGCTGTTATGAAGTTCTTTTTTTGGGTAGTAATCTTATTGGATCATAAAGGGAAGATGAGAAAAACATCAATTAATTTTTCTGGTCACATTAGGTGACGATGGCCGAGCACAGTGTGCTTTGTTACGCCGCTGCCTTGTAGTATAGCACAGTAGATTGAGTTGAGGCCACAGTCGAGCAACTATTGTGCGTGATCGATGTGTTGCTTCGTCAGACCATTTTGATGCTGCTTGTTGTCCGAGTTTGAGATCATATACCAATTGTTTACGTTACTTGAGCAAGATTATAGGATTGCTGAAATCGTGATGTAGTTCTATTACTGTTAACACCTAATATGCAAAGTTAAAGAAAGAACGTCCTCAGCATGTCGGTGATCTCCTGAATTTTTGTAACTCGCGCTTGTGTCTCTACGAGTGATGTCTTGGTCTCTAAAGACAAGCGGAGAACCTACCAGAGCATACGTAGCCGAAGTACGCGAAGAGTTTCGACTTTTATATACACTCCTTTCTCTCTTATTGAAACATCGTCCGAATTCTATACCCCTTCAAAATCGTAAAATCGACGGCCAATTTTCAGTTTCCCCTAAACACTTTCATACAAATCCTCTGAAACTTTTCAAAAATTGCCGCGCTTCTCGCCTGCATTTTCAAAGTAAAACAAAAAGAAAGCAATGGTCACCACCACGTACGTACTCCTGATCATTGGCCAGAAGCAAGCACTGCGAGAGCAGCATATTGCCCATCCAACAATGAAGCAACGTGAGCTTGGCGAGTTGGCTATAATGGCCTACAAGCTCTCCTACACGCCGTCGTGAATGACTGTGCATCGCGTGCTAGCTGCTGAGCCGGACTACGAAGGAAATGTAGACCAGAGGCGTCAACAGCCCGTCCGATGCCCACGTCTCGAGATGCGAGAAGTGGAACATGCCTATCTTGACTGGCGCTACAATTCGAGGGAAGGGGGCGAAGATACGAGAAGAATTGCTCTCTCATGCGTCTCCATCCACAGCTGCTCTGCTCTTTTCGCTGTCATTCTCCACTGGGTGGCTGTGCAGATTTCAGAAGCGTCACAAGCTCACATCGAAGCGCGTTCGTGAGGAGGCTGCATCGACGAATTCAATTAGCGTGAAGGAAGGGAGAACCGTTCTCCTGGCCATCACGCAAGGCTTTGCGAAGCGTGACATCTACAACATGGACGAGACGGCGTTCTTCTACTGCACGCCACCCCACAAAACTGTCTCAACAAAGCACGTGTCAGGCCGCAAGAACACAAAGAAACGGCTGACTATTGCTTTTACGTGCAACGCAGACGACTCAAACAAGCATCCACTGTTGTTTGTTGGTACAGCACGACAGCCACGCTGTTTTGATGGGAAGACTGAAGATCAACTTGGCTTCGACTACGCAAGCACCAAAAAAGGCTGGATGAATACGGAGCTTTTCCAGAGATGGGCACGTCGTTTCAATGATGGCATGCGCGCGGGAAATCGCCACGTCTTGTTGCTGCTCGAAAATTCTTCGTCTCATCGACTCAGCGAGCCCCTCACTCAAGTCACGCTGAAAATTCTACCACCCAACACCAATGCGTACCTACAGCCTCAAGACGCCGGCATTATTCAGTCCTTCAAGACACAAGTTGAGCGGCTCAAGACTCGTTATGTGGTTGATAAGTTTGACAAGATATTGAACCGTGCGGCCGACATGGGGAAGGAGAACATTATGCGAGACTGATGTATTGTTACGAGTAGATGTACGTGTGGCTATGCATGGGCAAAAGATGCTTGAGAAATGGTCACTATCACAATAATTAGCAACTGCTGGCGTCACGCTAAAATCCTAGATGACGACATATACGAGCTAGTTAACAGTGTAGAGAGGCTTCATATAGGAAGGCATTCAAAACGACTGCTATTGAACTGATTGGATTGAATTGATTGGTCTGTATCAAATAATCCTGCTTTATGTTTTACGAGCCACGTTGCGATGTAGGGCATCTGCGATGACATTCACGTAACGGAGCCGTCAATTTTACCTGTATTATCTGATACCTCTATACTTGGAAAAACCTCTTACATATTATAATCCGAGGTAGGTTTTACCGTGTAGCAATAAGAGGGGAAGGAGTGTACATGTGATCTCGGAATCGCACGCGCTGTAAGCCTTGCTGGTCCACGTAAACGGTTTCGTTGATGTAGCAGCTGGCTTGGGCAACGCACGGCACCCTACATGTGCAGCCGTCTCTTTGTTTAAAGGTGCTGGGCATCTCGACGTCGATGTCGTCAGAGAACGTCACTCCTGGGATGTCTCGCTCGTCATAACGCTGAAGAAACGGCACACAGAACGACTCCCATATGGCGACCATCATGTCCTTGTATTCGGGGTTGACCATCGGCTGTGTGGAGACGGGCGATCGCGATCACCCAGTTGGGGTTTTCGAGATTAATAAGAAAACTATCATCTTCACGTGATGGTATTGTTAAGCTGGCACATATGAGTCGGGCTTCGACATGCGTAGAGGGTCGAACACGAAGAACGTGTCCAATTCAAGACAAACGTTTTGCAAACTGGACTTCACCGTACTGTCCGACAGGAATCTGCCGCGTGCGAGCTTCCCAATTACTTCATCGAACGACGTGAAGAACATGTGTGGGTTGGTCTTTACCAGTGAGTGCATGGCACCCTACATAAACGTCCGCTTAAAACGTGGTGACAGATACACGCGCTCCACCTCAAGTGCCATTGGAGCTGTATCGATGGTTCTGAAGAGGAGGATCTTTTCGTTTGTCGAGTGGACGCTCCAATCACGACGAAGTCAGCCCACGTCAACCATGTGCGTCCTCAAGAGAGCCGTTAGCTGATAAAATTACGTGACTTGCTTAATAAAAGCCCTGGACATACACACAACGAGATGATACGTACTCAGTGAATGGGCGATACTGTGCGCCGAGGTCAACGAAGAACCTCCGCTTGTTGGTACGATCCTCGATGTTGATACAGATTGCGACTTCTTCGCTCAAAAGGCTGGCTGATTTTCGAGCTTGGACCACGGCGATCTTCATGCGTGCATTCTATTGATGATATTAGGGGGAATTTGAAAAGTAATTATATATAGGATCCTTAGTTCGTGTAACTACTCTAAGTCCTACTTTTACCTAGATTATTCTGCCTCACTCTGATTGGCAGTTACAGTCGAGCTCTCTGTTTGCTCAACACATTCATGTTGAACGGCACTAAGAAGTGGTACGGCTCATCGCTAGGAGCTCCTTTCTTTTCAAACGCGGTTGCAGCTGTCAAAGCTGACAAGTTGAACTGCGTGGCGGCGAAGTGGACAGGATATTTGTTGCTCATATTGCGCACCAGCTCCACATTGTTGCAGCTCTCCATACAATAGAGCAGATCATGGAGTTTTACAGGGCAATACACTTCTAAGACTGGTAATGATCCCACATTGATCCTGAGTCGCTGCTTACCTTTAGCGCCTTTCTTGCGAAATTGTTCTGAATGATGAGGTTTTGGGAGCTTTATCATCGTCAAACTTATTTTTGTAACCACTCGTTGAGTGCGGTTGTTGCCTTTATTGTGCTCGGTTGGAGGTACATGTTGCGTTGCCACTGCCACAGAGGAAACTAGTGCCAATACAAATTCACTCTGGATATCTTTTCCACCTTCAGTGGTGGACGTGTGGTTTTACGATACTTGCTGAGAAAACTCGCTGTTTTCATCTTCAAAGAATGGTTCCTGGATATGACGCACCTCCACGATCTGCGCTGTCTCACTCTCAGTCAATGATGACGGATTAAGACTGAGTTGCACGGGCCGCACGTTAAGTTTTGCTTGCTTGCTGCTCTTCGCATTCACACGAAGCTTCTTTTGATGCTCGTTAAAGCGATGGATTGCTGGAACTGTTTTGGCTTAGTAGCTCTATTTTCGTCGATATCTGCCGTGTCACCACACTGTTCCTGCCTGCTGTCACTCTGCAATTCGCCAGCATGCGGCTTTGCCTAATCGAACACGCGCAGCTCGTCACTCTTCACATTGACCATCGCGTGGTTAATCGTAATCCACGTCAACGTCGTCGTTTTTTTCTTAACCGGAATTGACGTCGTCGGCTGGCGCATTCGCTGACCAGGAATCAACAAGTTGTGCAACATCTTCTTCCTTCGACTTTGCCATGCACCCGTAGAATTTCTTGGTAGACATTTTTTTAAAATAATTCTACGAGTGGATCTAGCGCGTGCTTCACGATGTTGTACTTCTCGCACTCGGAGAGGACTGGAACCTTTTGCCACTCCTTTCGTGCCAGCCTTGTAAAGAGGACTTGACTGCGCGCACTTGGAAGCGACACTTGGATTGAATGATCGGAAGTGTGGTCTTCAATGTGCCGGAGACATTCGACCGTAGGAAGAAGAGGCGCGTTCAAAACAGTACAGTGGGAAATGCTCCATCACGCTTGAATGCTCGTTGTTGGAAGTTGCGGATGTTTGAGGAAGCCGTCAGGCACCTTCATGATGTGGCGACATGGAAGTTACCACGTCAGATAGTGCGCACATGTAAAAGTAAATGTTAACCTGTCGAAATGCAAAATTTCGTTAGATCCTACTGCAAGCGTGTATATCCTTCCTTGGCTAGTCACCGTTGAGCGCCACGCTCTACAAGCAATCTCGTGAATCTGCTTTCAGCTCACCAGGTACATGTCATACTCTCCCGTTACTTCTTCTTTGTTTTTCTTGGCTTTCAGCCATTGCGTCACGCACATGTCGTAAGACATTCAAGCGCGTTGCTAAGAACTCGCTAACGTGCTTACAGTCTTAAGGCTAACATCAGCAAGACGAGCGGCAAACTCTTCCCCATCAAGCCCATAAAAACGGAGGGGTAGCGTGAGAGGAACGCGCGAGTGGGTGAGACCATTCAAGTAAAACGAAGTATAGCTGGTAGAGGCGTGGACGCCGTTATTCAACGCACACGCGACAACAGGGACCATAGAACTCCAATTGCGGGGCGTAGCTGCGCAAACTCCACGAAGGATATCCACGATGACGCGATTAACACGTTCAGTTTGACCATCGGTTTGCGGATGATCCGCAGTGGACATGTCCAATCGGCTGCCCAGCACCTTGAGAATGGACTGCCAAAACTTCCCCATGAAGCGGGGATTCAGATCCGAGATAATAGCCGAAGGCAAGCTGTTTTGAAGGAAGACTCGGTCAAGAAAAAGCTGAGCGGTACCTACAGCATTTATGGAACACGTTACCACCACCAGGTGAGCCATCTTGCTCAATCGGTCAACAAAGACCACAATTGACGTGTTCCCATTCGAGTCTGCTCGGAGATCAAAAATAAAGTCCATAACCATAGAGTACCAGCACCCCATGAGTACGGGAAGACTAGAGAGCGGTGCAGCTGCGTGTGCAGAAGATTTAATCCGTTGGCACGTCTCACACGTGCTCACATCTTTTCTGACCCATTGTAGAGGTTGAGCCACCAATAACTGCGGTCCACCAAGCTATAGGTCTTCTCGCGGCCCAGATGATCACTTAGAGTAGTATCATGCGATTCATAGAACATCGATACTTCAGGTCGACATCACGAGGTACGAAAATGTAGGCAGTGTCCTCAGGATATGTGCTATAGCACAACAGGCCTCGATCGAAAGAATATCGATGTCCCTAGCAAGTAACCGTGCCGACAGTTTAATATGCGAGTTTCTGAACTCATCGCTCCCAAGAGCATGTAGCAAAGCTACGCATTGATCGTCGCGTGCATACGCCGCACGGATCAAATCCACAATGGATGAAGACAGCATGGTGATATGAGCGACCTCATAGTCAGGTCTGCGTGATACCGCATTGGCCAAAGCATTTTGATTACCTGGCTTATACTTCACCTCAAAGTTATACTTTGCAGATAATGAAAGCCAACGTGCCATCGTCGGCGATAGGTGAGGTGATTGAGTCGCAGTCCGTAAAGACGCATCATCGGTATATACCACACAAGGATGACAGCCAAGTAGATGTACTCGAAATTTGACGAGGGTATACTTCATAGCCGGTAGCTCTTTGTCATGAACGGGATAGTTCTTCTCAGCAGCTTTCATTTGTCTAGATTTATAGGCGACTACACGCTCTCGCCCTTCGACGTATGTTTGTAACAGAGAACAGCCTATGGCAAAGTCAGATGCGTTACAGACTACACTGAAAGTCCGATCAGGGTCGGGCAACGCCAAGTTCGGAGCTTGAAGGAGACTCTCGTTTACCGCTTCAAAAGCATCTTGGTATTCGGTGTACCAACACCATTCTGCCTCCTTTTTCAGGTGATTGGATAATGGACGAGCCATATCAGCATAGTTCACGCTGTACTTATGCAAGTAATTGGAGAGGCTAAGCCACTTCCGCAAGTCCTTTTCGTCCTTAGGAATCGGCAAATCTACAATAGATTTCACCTTAGCGGGATCCACACAAAGACCTTGCCTCCAAATGAAGCATCCCAGGAAGCGAATCTATTCGGCACCGAAGATGCATTTTGATGCATTCGCATAAAGCTTATTGTGCGCATACAATCGAGCAACGCTCGCAAATGGTCAATATGATTCTCAACATCAGAACTACCGTGCGCCGCGCGACTATGAACGAAAATGTCATCAAAAAAAGTCTGTGCATAGTCGTGATGAGGACGAATCAGTTACGTCAACAGACGGTTGAACTTAGCTGGAGCATTGGATAAACCTTGGGTCATAACAAGCCATTCTCAGAGCATCCCGCTCGGAGTGCTAAACTCTGTCAGTGGAATATCGCTCGCTCGCATGAGCAATTGGTAATACCCATAGATCAAGTCGAGAGCGCTGTACATGGTACTACTGACCATATTGTTCTGCAGAACATCCTTTCGAGTAATCGGCGTCTGTGTCGGAATAGTGGCCGCATTAAGTTTACTATAAGCATGAACAATGCGCCACTTGCCGTTAGGCTTTCTGACACAGAATGTCTGTGAGGAATGAAGAGATTTACTCTCCCGCCCCATGCCTGCAGTGTGCTTTGCACGAGAGAACTTGTCAATGACGTCACACTGCTCCTTAGGCAAAGTCCATTGCCGTGTTAAATAGTATTTAGTCCCAGAAACTAAATCAATTTCATGGCGAGCACCTCTATCGGGAGGTTGAACGGACGGAGGGTTATGGAAAACCACGTCCTAATTTTCTTTATCAAGGAATAGTAGGGATCCGAAGGATCTTTTAAGATCGCCTATCCACAACGCGCACTGAGTACCACGTTGGTGTCCTCAAGAACCGCTTCAGCCATAAGCGAGGATGAGTTTGGAGAGGGTTATTATCACGCATGCTGAAGTCTTGCGAGCAGGGATAACCCATGGTTGATCGCATATGTCCATGGCACTCACCAAGGGGCTCGCCACTGAAACTATACTGCTTCTGGAACCCCGCAATGCAGCAACTGACACCTTGCCAACTACTGAAGCAAACATTGGGCATAGCTGCATGATAATTGCCCGCTCTCTGAAATTCTGCTGCCGAATTGTTACAAGTTGCCCATCACAGGCTAACAACATTGTCGTTACAACATATAAAAGCTCCCTTCTAAAGATGAGTAAAATTAGCATAGCGATATGTAATAAAATCAAAAAAATTGATAATATTTGGTCCTTGGATACATGATGAGGCAGAAATCCGCCTCTTGAGGGCGGCATGCGCGCTCTCCACGCGTGACGTGGAAACATGCCCAAAATCCCGTGAGTGGATCTATGCATTATAAAGTCTTCCCTTTTGTATCAGCTAGGTTGTGTTCAGATAATACATGACATGGGGAGGTATCGTGCGATTAATTGCTGGAAGCTGATTGTTATACTGACTCAGTTGAAGAATTGACAAGCATGCTCCATGCCTTCATGAACTCAGCAAACTCGTCTTGTGAAGAAAACGCACTCCTTTGCTTTGCAAGGATATTTCCGTTGATTTGCCAACGGCACAAAAGCACCGTGCTCTCCGAAAATGTCTCTGTCAAAGCACTCAACAAGAGGAGCTCACGGTCAGTGACAACGTTAATGTATACAAGTGTGCCGAGGTCAAGAGAAAAGGCCCTGAGCTATTTCAACGCCAAGATATAATCTTCCCTTTTTTCGCTCCTCATGAAACAGTATCAGAGGGTAAGTGAATTGTTTGTTGCCATCACACCAATAGTATGCACCAGTGGAAGACCAAAGCGGTTTGTTTTGTATGTTGCGTTCAATAACCAGATACGTCTCCTGTTGCACTGGCTGTATTTTCTTCTGCTTATTCCGACACAATAAAAAGATGGCTGAACTGATTCTCGTAGTCCATTTGAACAACATTCAGGATGTTAGCAACAGTAAGGCTGTCAAGCAGTTCGTGAAGAGAAGTTCTCCCAGAAAGGAAGCTGGCTCGACATCTGCGACGAATGCTGCGGATTTCCTGCGCAATGGTATCTACTATGTGAATCTGACGACGCAGAGAAGCTGATATCCACCCGGCGTGCCATTTGCACGACCCAAGAAAATGAAATATTTTTGATGTTGTGAAGTCAAGGGTCTTCCCAAAGAATGTGCAGAAGGGTGTACACAAGGCTCATGGTTGTGCTTAGCAACCTCAACCTCGATTTGACACATCACGTCTTGTGTAAGTACTGCAACGTTAAATTTACAGCCGGTTCTTCGGCTGATAGTACGGCGTTTTTGAGCCTTTCATTGGGTAAGAACAACATTCGAGCACTGCATCACAATGGATTTGATTTGACCATTCACCTTATTTCCGACATTTCTTGTATGTACTGTAGGATACAAACACCATAACCTTGCGTGCGTACTCTTCAATTGCTACCTTTGCTGCTTCCAATGAATTAGATGCTTATTGTGGAGGAGGTGCCAGAGTGATAGCTGTTTTCATGGTGGCGTGCGGAGTGATAATTAAGGACGTGACTTATATGAGGATATTTAGCCAAGCATATCAAAAAGGGTAAGTGGCGTAGATGACAACTGAGTGATATTGAACGATTCTCCTATTTTTTTCGAAAATAATAGAGTTGAAGCAGAAAATTCGATCTAATATGGCACAGTTGAAATGGATTGTTCAACGTATATCGGATATTCATCATGCGAGAATCCCGTGCTTGTCATGTACGAGAGAGAGGCCTACAGTAATACGGACATGCAACAGTGTGTTCACGGTCCACTATAATACGTTCAGGAATCTGCTTTAAGCGTCAGATTTTGTGTACATCAAGCTTCAAACCCCCAAATGCTGCAAGAAGCGAGGAGCCGAGATTATCGTCCACCACCTCAGACAAAAAAACCGTTTGCAGATCATCGTCGACACATATTAGAAAAAAGTTTGAACTTGAAGTTCGAAGGAATCTACTCCTGCTGTGATGACTTATAATAGGACCGCGAGTAGGAATCTTGAAATAACGTTGGACGAGCGTCCTTGAGGATTTGTAATGCTTCACACCTCGGGTAGTAGTAATCTCATATGATAGGTGATTAGACCTACTGAGTATATCACTTGCAGGGAAGCGTGCAATTGATAGTTAGAAGTCTTGCTGATAAGTATTTTTTGGCTACTTTCGTTACTGAAGGGTTTTTCGAGAGTACAGACATCCCACACCTTGAAACATGGAAAGAAACCGCTTAAAATATATTATTCCAAAGTTATTAGCACAAATAGAAGTAAAAGGATATGCAGTGCGAAATTGACAGAATGTCAGCAAGTGCATTGTAAAATATCGCTTTTCAGAAGATTTGGACGTTTTTTCAATACAGGGGATGTCTGTAGTACAGGTGTCCCTCCCAATAAGTTACATTGTCAATAAATGATACCCGTTTCAAAACGATAGCGTTCGTCAGCCTATCATTCTTGCTTTCGAATTTCGTGCGGAGGTTTAGTTGCCGTGACAAAAATAGCCAGCACACAGCACGATGCCAACGAAAGCACAGCGTGCTCGCATGACACACGTACAAAATGTCACATCGCGGGATTGCCACAAAGCACATCCAGAGCTCACGAAGGAGGTGCTCGCTGAATGGGAGAAAGCCAAGTTCAGACTCTCGGTCGTCCCATCCACGATGACGCTTTCCCGCGTGGTGAAAAATCATGTAAGCGCTTTCTATTCGCATTCCGCACGCAAGATCAATCGTCGCGTCACGTCTCCCGACCTTGAGGAACGGCTGCTGCTGTGGATTCGCCAGTGCAAGCGATACAAGCTGCCCATCGTCACAGGAGCGACAATCGGAGCGACAAGATCCGTCACGAGCTTTTCATCTCCACGCCAGACGAATCATCAAAGCTAATTGCGCTCATGTTTTCGCTCAAATGGCTTCAACAGTTCCAGAGTCTCCACCGTCTCATGTCTAAGAGCGTGCACGGCGAGGAGGCATCTGTGAGCCGCGCTGAAGTGGCTAAAAATCGGGCAGCGCTTCAAGACATCACGCGCAGCTAGGAACGACACAACGTTTTCAGCATGAAAGAGACCGCGTTTTTCTTCTGCACACCGACAACGAAGATCATTTCGACTTAGCATATGGTGGGGCGAAAGCAGCAGAGAAAAGGCTGACCATAGCAGTATGCTGCAACGCAGACGGCTCCCCAAAAGTGTCCCTTGTCTTCGTTGGTGCAAAACGGCAGCCACGCCGTTTCGATGAACAGTCCCCAGAGCAGCTCGGGCTGCACTACGAGTGCATGGTGAATGGATGGATGACTTCCACGATTTTTCAGCGCTTGCTGTCACACTTCAACGAACAGATGAGTGCGAAAGCCGCCACGTTATCCTTCTCGTCGATATTATATCGTCGCACCGTCCGGACGAACCTCTCTCGCATGTCGAGATTCGCATGCTCCTTCCTTACATGACCGCCTTTATGCAACCGCAAGATGCCGGCGTTATCATATCGTTCAAAGCCAAATCAGCAAGATTCAACATCGCTATGTTTCTAGCAGTTTTGACGACGTGCTGCGGCGCATTTCAGACACAAGAGATGAGTGCGTTGAGAAGAAGAGCGAATCCCGATTCAACGTGGACGTTCTCGTTGCGATGCGATGGGCGGAAAGAGTGTGGTCGAAGGTAACGCACGCGACCATCTTGCCCTTCTGGCACCACACACAGATACTCGACGAGGACACCTACGACCTTGTCGAGAATCCATTTTAAACAAAGAGAATTTTAGACAAAAACTGCGACTTCTTATATTCGCATAATTTGCAGTACCTTCCAATGCACATATCCATTTGTGCCAATTTTGATGTAACTACTGTAAATACCATCGTAGTCTTAACCATGAAGTATGCCGACACGGGATTGGCAGTCGTTTACTGGAGAGACATCTGTATGTCAATAGACTAAACAAAATGAATCACATTTTCAATGTTAAATATAGCACTTGTTGGTCTCGATCCAACGACCTTTGGGTTATGAGCCCAACACGCTTCCTCTGCGCCAAAGTGCTGCCGCGTTAAAGTCATGTGGCTAAACATTATAAAGCATGTGTACAAGAGCCCTTAGTGGTCAAATGAAGAGAAGAAATTATCAGACGTTATTGACAGTAGGTCAAACCAACACGTCCAGCTAAAGCCAATGAACACGCAAAGTTCGAGTTGACCACTATTTCTCTTTACTGGAATGCACTATCTCATTCTTCGAAAACGGGACGACTTATCATTCATTCTTTTACATGCATCTTCATCGACAAACATTCAGTCCGCGCACTTTATCAGATCACTTGCGTTCGTTCTATTTTGGCATGAGATCAGGAATTCCACGACCTCGACGTCCTTCTGCGGTAGCTAATGCATCAACGTTCGCGAATCCATCGACTCCTTCAATAGCTTCATCATTCTCTTCGAAACGCACACAGGATCAACAGGAAGCCGTCTCCCTTAATGAAGTGAAGGTCCTGCGTGCCACCAATACCCAACACGCTACAGAAATTCTGCTATTACGAGAAGGAAAGAAAACATTGCAAAAGATGCTTGCCGATGAGAAGTCGTTGCATATTTCTCAGGTAGCAGCCAAGGATGTCGTGATTGTGGACTTGCAACAACGTTTACACGATCTGGAACTTAAAACATCGGAAGAAAGGCAAGCACACGATATTGCGATGAAAAGCGTGGAAGAGAATATTGTGGAAGTGCAATCGAAGTGGAACACCTTCAAGGAAAACCACGTTAAGGAAATGAATCTATTACGAAGACACTGCGACTACCAAGTGGAACGCGTCGATGCAGAGAAAAAAAAGTATCAGCGACAAGTACAGATGCTGGTAAGTTGCTCATCAAAGATATCTAGCGTGTTCTAATGTCATTTTTCAGTCCACACAGCTCTCGGATGTTATGCGCGAGAGACAAGTTCTGCGTGACACGATGTACCTCTTCTGAGAAGCTGCTGCTTAAATGGACGCATTGATCAGCTTGGATAAAAGTACTTGTATCGCATTCTAGCCTCTATCTAGTGCTTTCCACTACGCCGCTTTTTGACAATTGGTTTTTCTACTCCTCGAACACGCTTCCGTGATGTCTTTTGATGTGCGCTTTTCTTCTTGGATGGCAAACGTTTCATCGTTTCGTGCGGTGGCGCAATCGCTTTACTTTGTTCATCCACTTCGTCTTCATTTTCTGCAATCACTTTCCCGTCAACTTGAGCCACAGCCGCCTTTGCAGACTTGGCCTGTGCCCTTTTTTCTTTCTTGGACATTGGAACTGACTCTTCTTCTTTCTCCTGGGTAGATTGTTGCTCAGACGGAAGCACATTTGCATACTTTTTGAGCTTGGCAACAAAGAAGCCATCCATATTGTGGACATGAGGGTAGAAGCGTTTCGACATGGAAAGAGAAGGGTGAAAGCGCTGATGTTGGTACCTGGTGAATCCACTTTTGCCATGATCGAGTCCGGGATCGACCAATTTTACACAACGCTTTCCAAGAGCATAATCGATCACTGCTTCATTCTCTTCCACCATCACAGAACATGTTGAATAGACAATGTACCCGGCCGTCTTAGATCGTGCATCCACCGCATCAATTGCAGCAAGTAGTAATTCCTTTTGCAAATGAGCGAGTCTCTCTACATCCTTTTCGGTTTTCTGTGTCTTTATCGACGGATCTCGAGAAATCACACCAAGACCTGTGCACGGTGCATCCAGTAGCACCCGATCAAATCCTTTGAATAGCGCGGGTAGCTGGCGACCATCATAGCAGCACACTGAGCAGTTGCGTACTCCTAGGCGGTGAAGATTTGCTACTGTCGCTTTCAGTCGCTGTTTTTTTAAATCATTGGCGATCACTGTTCCCGTATTTTTCATCAATTGAGCGATGTATGTTGTCTTTCCACCCGGGGCACAGGCCATATCGAGGACTCGTTCATTCAATTGAGGCGCTAATGCTACTACCGCACACATAGAAGAAGCTGATTGCAGCATGTAATGACCAGCCAAATATTCCGGTGTGGCACCAATTGGTACGGGTGAGTCATAGATTTTCAGTCCAACTTTCGACCATTTAGCTAGTGGATCTAAATTCACGCCACGTTGGATAAGATGTTGTGCTAAATCACGGCGGCGAGCTTTAAGTGTGTTGGTTCGAATAACAAGTGGACGCGTTTGTTCGTTGGCTTCGATAAATTCTAAGCATTCTGCTGGTGAAAATATCTTCAAAAACATTTCTACGAGCTCCCGATTGTATCCAAAGTATTCACTGATATCAGTCGTGAGTGTTTCCAAGTACTGAACGCGGGATTTTCCGGGTTCTCGGCGTTCCTTGAACTGCAAAAGCACCTGGACAATGTCTTTGATGCGTTGATAACGCTCTGACGAAGCCATCATTGTTTCATCTTGTTGTGAGTTTTCATTTTCGTTTTCTAAATGATACGGTTCATTTTTTTGAATGTTCAATTGAATTTCCTCCTCTGCGTCCTGACGCTCATGCTCGAGCTTTTCATCGAGTATACGAGCTTTACGTTCGATCTCAAGTTCTTCTCCTTCATCATCTGAGCTCCAGCATGCCATCTTGATTGGAGCTCTTTCACATTCTTCGTTGTCACTATCACTAGCTTCATCTTCCGCCGATTGTGCCGAGCAGTCGGAGTCTGAGGAGGTGAGCGGTTCATTGAGAGGCGTTTCGACCACTTTTGACTTATTAATTTGTGCAGCTTTTTGATATTTTGAAGCTTTTGACATTTCTTTAGTTGCTTTAGTGTCTTGAGAGGTATTTTGTACTTTTTTGCCTTTAGATGAACGAATTGCCATGATACCAGGATTTTGGCTGGTGAGGAATTCCTGATGTAATTGGACAGGTACTGTATAAGTATATATATTACATTTGATAGCGAATACAATCGTACAGGTGACGATCGCAATGAGTTATAAGCGCCACAAGAATAATTTAGACGATGATGACGCCGATGCAAAGACGTCGATACCTCGAAATGAAGTTTCTTCAAGCTCTCCTACGCGACATCATCCTTTTCTCACTATCAGCGAAACCTCTGATAACAAATTTGGAGAGCAAACCGCGCGGATAATCGATCGAGATGATACGATATTTTTACGCTCTAAAGGGCGCTGGAAGTACATAAACAGATCCAAACCTGGTGGCGCTGTATGCTAACTTTTCCAATCTCAATAGTATTCGACGAGAGAAAATGCCAAACAGCTGGAGACTGTATCTCCAAGATCCCTTTCATTCTTTGGTGAATATTCGCCTGTCTAAAGTCTTGTTTCTTTTTGTCTTCGCGGTATGTGCGCCATTCGATTCTTTGCAATTGGTGCCGTATTGATCCTTGCAAAATAACATTCCTGCAGTATCTTTGTATATTACTCATCTTCGGGCTTCTATATCGAACTGTTCCGCCTGAAAGCTGCAAAACAGTAATCCATTCCTTCTTTCAAGCATTCTCATTCTCTGTTTCCGTGCTTTTTACGATCGGGTTTGGAACAAATGGAGGAGATGTCTTCTTTGGAGACTGTGTATGGATGCAGGTCGTCATTACTATGGAGGTACGACACGTTGAATAAATATCTGACGTTGAGCTCATTTGAGTGGAATTAGTCTTTGGTCGGAATCTTCCTTGATGCACTTGCGATTGGAATACTCTTTCAAAGATTTGCTAAAGGCCAAGCTCGTGCGAATACGATAGTCTTAAGCACAAAAGCCTGCGTCCGTCGACTTCGTGGAAATTATTACTTCATGATTCAGCTTTGTGAGATGCGAAAACACCAGTTGGTAGAAGCGCATGTTCGTATGTACGCTATTCGGCATGATTACTCCTATGGACAACCTTATTACTTCCAGTCGTATCCAATGCGGGTGCAGCACCCGGATGATGATGTTGGAGGGATGTTACTATTGGCACTACCGTCGGTGATCGTCCATAGGATTGACCCATGGAGTCCTTTGTTCTCCCGAAAACCTTGCAAGCAAAACGCAAGCCATCCTCATGATCCTACCAACAGCTACTTATTCCCAGGCAAGGAATATAACTTTACACGTTTACAACATGTATGATAAAATGGATTTTTGACGTAGAGCCGCTATGCCGTCAGGCCGATGCAGAAAGCGGCGACCGAGAATGTCGGAAACGAGACTGTCACAAGTCAGAAATGAGTGATCACGATCGGATGGAAACTTTGAGCGATCCAGTTGGCGATATGATACATTACTGGAGAGAATCTCAGGTATATAACTACTGAGCTTTCATTTGATTCAATAGAGTCTAATGTTGATTTAGCTGGAAGTTGTTGTTCTTATCGAAGGCATTGATGCTGTAACATCATCCACGATACAAGTGCGTCAATCATATCGTTTAGAAGACATTGTATTCAATCATCAGTTTGAGAACTGCGTGTCAATATGCCCCAGAACAGGCGGAGCTGTGATCGATTTCAATCGCTTCCACGAGACGCACGAAATTATCGAAAAAGATGTGCTCTCCCTCTGATTTGCCGCTGCAAATCGACTTGCTTTCTTAATAGAACCTCCTTCTAGACATAGTACTGCAAGAGTGAAGTAAACAGTACTCGATTACCCTTCTATGTATCCAAAACATATACTGGTAGAAGTTATCAAATATAACAGTACACGACCACGCGTTTGTGTGGCTAACAATGGAAGGGGGAATCCAAAGTACGTGTCATTTCTTAAAAAGAATACACTTGTAAAATGTATTCCTTTCGTCAATGTGCGCGTTCACTGAGCGCAAACCGTGCCTTCAGTACTGAAGCACGAAAGTTTTTTGTCGGTGGTAATTGGAAGTGTAACGGATCATTGAGCCAAGCACAATCCCTCGTCCAATTATTGAATTCGGCCAATATCCCGTCCTCTGTGGAGGTTGTGGTCGCACCTTCCGCGATCCACACCTCAGAAGTCGTAAAGTCTCTACGAAAAGATATCCACTTGAGCGGCCAGGATGTCAATTTCACCGGAAATGGAGCGTATACTGGACAAGTATCTGCAGAAATGCTTCATGATGTGGGTGCAAACTATACAATCGTGGGTCATAGCGAACGACGACAACAAGGAGACTCGAACGAACTGGTGGCTCAAAAGGCAGCATACGCCCTTGATAAAGGCCTCAGTGTTATCGCCTGTATCGGTGAAAGTAAGAAGCAACGTGAAGCCAACGAGACCATCAAAGTCGTGACAAATCAATTGGAAGCGTATGCAAAGACTATCACCAAGTGGGACTCTGTCGTAATTGCGTATGAGCCAGTGTGGGCAATAGGAACGGGACTAACTGCCAGTCCTGAGCAAGCCCAGCAAGTCCACGAAGAAATTCGTTCTTGGTTGAAAAAAAAATTTGGATCGGATGTTGCTTCCCGCACTCGTGTCATCTACGGGGGATCCGTCACTGCATCCAATGCAAACGAATTGTCAAAGAAGAAAGATATTGACGGTTTCCTCGTCGGAGGAGCTTCATTAAAGTCTGAATTCTTGAACATTATCAATTGTCAGAATCCTTCATCTAAAGTTGGTGGTCCCGTGAATGTTGCAATCAACGGATTCGGTCGAATCGGTCGACTTGTATTGCGTGCAGCACAATCCAATCCGATGATCAAAGTTGTCGCTATCAACGATCCTTTCATTTCTGCAGAGTATATGGAGTACATGCTGCGATATGACACAGTTCATGGTAACTTTGACGGCACAATTACTCACGAAGGAGACAATCTTATTGTGAACGGAAACAACATCAAAGTCTTTGATAAAATGAATCCACAGGATATCAAATGGAACACAGCCAATGTGCAATATGTTGTCGAGTCGACTGGCGCATTCACAACTATCGACAAAGCTTCTGCGCACTTGAAAAATGGTGCGGAAAAAGTGGTCATCTCAGCTCCTTCCGCTGACGCTCCGATGTTTGTCATGGGAGTAAATGACGAATTGTACACATCGAATATGGATGTTGTGTCTAACGCTTCTTGCACAACCAATTGTTTGGCTCCTGTAGCAAAAGTTGTGCACGACAACTTTGGCATTGCTGAAGGTCTAATGACCACTGTTCATGCTGTGACTGCGACTCAGAAAACAGTTGATGGACCATCCAACAAAGATTGGCGTGGTGGTCGTGGTGGATGTTTCAATATTATTCCAAGTTCGACTGGAGCTGCTAAAGCGGTCGGAAAAGTGATTCCGTCGCTCAATGGAAAGCTCACAGGAATGTCGTTCCGTGTTCCAACCGCTAACGTGTCTGTTGTCGATCTGACAGCTCGCTTACAAAAGAAAGCGTCCTATGATGATATCAAAAAGGTGATCAAGGCAGCAAGCGAATCGGAGCTTAAGGGCATTTTGGGGTACACAGATGAGAATGTCGTTTCGAGCGATTTCATCGGTGACAGTCGTTCTTCCATTTTTGACGCAAAAGCTGGAATTGCGCTGTCTGATGATTTCGTTAAGCTTGTCTCGTGGTACGACAATGAGTGGGGCTACAGTTGTCGTGTTTTGGATTTGATTGAGCACATGAGCAAGAAAGAATGAGGATCGAATTGTCTGTTTCCTACCAAAGGAAGAAGAGGAGATAAATCAAATTTGTTTCTTGTTGATTAGTTAATTCATCAACAATTTTGTCATTTTGCACCAATCACGTTTGCGATGTCCCTACTGCCGCCAGAATACACATGCTCCTCTTCCGATGACGAGGGAGATTGCGGCGCGACAAAGAGGCTTAAGACAAGCCTGACTCCCGCTACACCACAGAAACGTGCTTTGTATCTGCCTGAGGCTATCCAACGACTCTTGGAGACTGGAATAGATGCGAGTTCAGACGAGGATGATGATGAATATGATTGTAATGTATCCACACGAATGAGCGAGGAGAATTTCGAGGCTTCGGCGTTAGATTTCTTGCCAAAACCGGTGCGTTCGTATGAAAGTGCATTGTTACCCGAACAAAGTCATTCTGTTCATGATGAAGATCACATACAAACACTCAAAGAGTATGAGACATCGAACATTACTGTCCAACAGCCTTATATGCAGCACTATAGCGGTGAGAGAATGATTAAAGATGCCGCAAGCAATCGAACACGAGCGCGTTTGAATGAAAGAGCACTTGAACGAGCACTTGAAAAAGGTCAATTCGATGCTTTAAGTCCGGATTTACCGATCAAAGAGGTTCAAGGTCCAGACGGAGATTCCTGGAAGCCAACGATCGAGATGATAGAGGCCATTAAAAAAGAAGAAGTCAATGTGGCTGCGAGCTTTTGGAATGCGCGCGTAGGAGGTCGGGTTTCCTCCATCAAACCTACGCGATTACAGCGACAGAAGCATCAGTTGAATCAATTGGCATTCGATGCTCGGGCTCGAGAGCAAGACTTATTGAATAAAAAAGGGCTCGCAATCAAAACAAGAGCAGAGACACAAGCAAAATACGGCTGGTGAAAATGGACTGGCATGATTTGTAGGCAATAATGTTTTCCTGCTTGTTGGAGTTCACACGTGCTATTAATGGACTTTCTCGACTTCATTATGTAATTGCACGTGATACTTGAAGACATTGCTTGGCATTTTATTCGTTATACTCTACTTTATAACATAATCTAATATACATTCGGTGATATTTTTTCGGTCTTCTCATTGGGTGTTCGTAATGCGGTATGGTACGATAGATAAGTATTCATCAGTCTCCTATCGCCAAACAACTTTTGCTCCTAGTACAATACCTCCTTCACGCTGTTCCGAGCATATAAGATATACTATACTAGTTATGCCGTATACTAATCGCAATGTCCTCCAATAGAGCAGAAGGGGTTTTCTCTGAACACCACAAGTGACATGTATATGAGCTCGATCATTTTGTCGCGCTATCAGTTTTGTGGCTGGGTTTTGACGTCTGTCAGATTTCAAGGCAGATGGGGTTATTTGACTATCGAGCGCATGCTATAGGACCTGTCAGATTGAGCGGCTCAGACCCATTTCAACGGAAGGCCACCTCCTTCAATCGTGTGCTAAATCAAGTCGACACGGTATATCAAGCTGCGAGGGATTGTGCCTCACACAAATACCAAAGCCGGCTCGCTCAAATCGATCTCGTTTGAATCGACGTGTATCGTCCGGGCGTGTTCTAGTTGAGAATTATTTTGGCCGATTGTGGAAGTTGTGGAATCTCATGTACACAACTCACAAAAGAGGTAGTGTTTCCGCAAAAGTGACCAGCTACCATGTGAGTTTCATGCCGTTTTAACTATAAGTCGATAAGTGTTCCGAGTCTGTGAGAATCACCAGCAAACTTAGCTCGCGGCCCCCGCCGCGCTTTTAACACCAGAGCTTCAATTTGAATCGCAGGTAAAGCACCCTCGCCAAGTTTGACGTCAATTTTACCAACTTTCTAGCAATCTCGTCATGAGACTTGTCGCTTAAGGTCCAGAGAGCACAGCGTGGGGATATGTGCCATGGTCTGAACAACTTATGACTAATGCTTTGGACTGATTTTTCCACATGACACACACGGCAGATGAAGTAGGCCATGCGGTACTATAGAGGCGAACAGAGTCACGACAAGTGCCAATGCCAATGCCACTTGATACCACAACTCACAAGAGCCTGGTACGAAAATGCACTGCACGAGCTTTGAATCCGTCCATGCCGGCGTCGACATGTTTCATAAGATGCACTAACTCCACCATTCAGAGACAGATTGACAGGTCGGGATCGGCTTCAGTATGCAGATGCGGACTTGAGTTGTTGCTGTTTTTTAACTTGTGCGGTGTAGCATGCTGAGCAAAAGTAAAGATGTGTCGATTCATTTGACTCATCTGCACATCAGAACGCCCCAAATTCACTGCGAAAAATGTCCGGCGTTTTATGCTCTTGAGGCAGCTGCATATTGACATTCCAGTTCTTCTTCGTCGTCTATTGAAAGGGGGCAGATATTTCACCGGAAAAGTATATAGAATGGGAGCTCTCATGCTTGACCTGCAACCATCGCATGTCTTTCACAGTACCTGATCGCATTTGACGCGATACAGTGCGTGTTGGAGCAATATGTTGCCACGTCCATGTCAGCGCATCGCCTGTGTCTTAACGCGTCATTTTTGTAGATTTTCTTTTCTGTTCGAATAACAGCGTGACCAATACATCCAGGCTAGCCATGCAGCTTTTGAGACTTTGAGCCATGCCGCACTCTATCCGATGAAGCGACAGTCGGCGAATCGTAAACTGTAGCTTTTATCGCTTTCATCACGGTTGAGTAGATCTGCTTCTTCCTTCATCAAAGAACGATTTGCACTGATGCTTCTTTCACCTAATGCGGCTTTTGCAGCAAAATTACAATCTGACTACTTCGAAGTATATGCCAAGCATGTGCTCAATCCATTCGCATTCCTTGTTTCACTTTGTGCAAAGTTGGACCACGTGTAAATTCATTGAGCTTGTAGGTGAAGAGGAGGCAAAGTTGCATAACGCTATTGTTTCTTACAGTGTCATCCACAATGCACATAGGTGCCAAACTTGAAATGCGAGAATGGATCTCATGAGAGTGATACCAATAGTACGACTAGATGAGGCGCTAAAAACGAGTATGCTGCTGTCAATCATCCTGCAGAGGGCTGAGTACGTAAATACAGTATAGAACTGAAGTTTTCAAAAGCGCACTTCCACACGACCCAGAGCTGCGACCTCCAGCTTATCAGTCACCCTATGTAAAGTGCAATCGTATCAGTTTCGATCTTGTTCACGTGGCCACGAAAAAATCGACTGGCTAAACCCATCCTGATTTCGGTTGTGTCAGAGCGCACTATCTGGACTGGCTGCTGTCGTTCATTGTGAAGATGCTTGCTAGAAGACAGGGTCATTTTGACCAATACAAACCATTCCATGCCAATCGTTGAAACAATTAGCTGCAAGAAACAATTTGTGATCTACTGTATTTGATCGAAGCCTTACAAGTTGTGGGTCACACTATATCAGCATAGAGGTTCCTCGCATCCGGGATCGAATTGGGTAATTTCCTCAACATTTTTGTCGATCCATACAAAGTGTGTGTCACATTATATGAGGAGTTGATGATCGCGGAAGACATATTCTTCTGCCAAGAGACCTCGTGATGTTTAGTGACCCAGGCTCGAGGTGGAGGAAAATTGGGGTCGCATTCTAAAAAAGGTATTGAAAAAGATGTTTATCTTTTTGAAAAGGTTCCTTAACGCGATCAACAGCGCCTATCGTGCATGCGCAGAGCGCGTTCATGCCCTCATCAAAAGCTGGTTAGGACCAGAAGAAAACGACCATATTGAAGCGGTTGCGTCTTCCAAAGCAGCCGCTGTCAAAATAAACGTAAAGAAAGAGACTTTCCATCGTGAGCTGCGTAAAAAGATGGACATGGTCAGCACTCACCACCAGGCAGGACAGCAGGACGGCATCGTCCTCAACGAGCCGGCCATGAAGGCATTGAAAAATGACATCAAATTCATACAGTCCGATAGCATCCAGACGACCTTATCGGAAGCGTGGATGCAGGCGGATTCGGAAACGGTGAAGGCCGTGGTTGTCGAAAGCATGGGCGTTTTGACAATCAACGCCCAACTGATGGAGCGTGTCAAGTAAATGAAGAAAGAAGGTATGGGCGTTAAAGGAACGGACGAAGAAGGAATGGATAGTGGTGAATTGGACCTTCTGAAGATGTATTTCAAGGATTTTATCGTGGAGGAGTCTACAGATTTGGAGGATGATTTTTTGTATATCATCGATGTGGATTATGTGAAATTCTTTGGTCTTGATTTAATCAATCTTTACGAGGACTACATGCACGATGTTGAAGAGCTAATGGATGAAGCAAATGATGTCCTTTGTAAGTATTACCAAGTTGAGTAGATAAAACCCTAATACAACAACATGACATCATCTTTTATATTTGCTCAATCTATACTCAACCAAACACCGCTATGCGGCAAGGACGACACTGCAGTTAGTAGTTGTGTTGCAAAAAATATAATAGCTCAAAATCAACCACCAAAAACTCGTCTGAAGTGATATCGTATCGTACAATATAGAAGAAGTAAATTGGACATGTATCTAGCTGTGGTAGCTTGCGTAGCACAGGACAGTCAGACGACAGGTACCGTCTCAAAGATGTAAAATGCAACTGTGCATATTCCTTAGTTCTCGCCATTCAACCTGACAACAGAACACTGTGCTCCACACAACAAATCTTATGTAGATCACGCATCTTTGATCATGTGTATACAACTTGAAGTTCCATCATCACTATCCTACGTGACGAGATAAGAGATAGGTCATCAAATGATCAACATGGAGCGCGGCATTGTATTAACCTTTCTACATTGAAAAACTTATGAGTCTTGATGAATAAAGTCTTGTTATACTGATTTCGTGCAAAGGGCTTCCTGCTTCCCGTATCGATTACATCGCGGAAATGTCTCACTGGAATTAATTTGCTTACGTTTGAGAGCAACACGGATCATAATGGTCTTACTATCAAAATGAGAGATGAGACGCATCAAAAGTATGGCTGGCTAATATGTGTAGCGTCATCGACCAAAGGATATCTTTGTGAGGATGAAATTGACATTCGCTAAAATCAAATTCTCCAACGGATTCAGCTGGCACTTTATTGCTTGATATTGTAGCTCCTTGTCATTTTCAATACATTTTCTATCAGGTTCAAAAGCTTCCAATTGCTGATTATTGGTCACCTTACACACGACAGATATATCTTGTTGAAAGGTATTTAGCTACTTCTGAAATCGTTGCATTCGATTTCAGCCACTAAGGCTTGTAACAACGAACATTATATCCGGGCAACAGGAAAGTCTTTAACGAGATTTGTAATGTTCTTGGCTCCAAAACCGCTCGTACTCTACATTCAAATTCAAAATCCGCTAGTACGAATTGACGATTTTTTTCACCCAGCCCAGCGTTCATGGACGAGTCTGCCTACTTTCACTACGCGGCATCTTCGACTTCTGTGTCGCGTTCAAGCGTTGCAGGACGAAAGAAGTTTAAGAAAAGGCTCACTATAGCGATTACAACTAACGCAGATGACTCATTCCAGGTACACTTACTTTTGTGGGTACGGCGAGAAAGTGACGGTGTTTTGGCAACCACACGGTTGCCGAACTCGGAATAAACTACACAAATTCAGCAAAGGTATGAATGACAACTAAACGCTTTCGTAATTGGCTTGGGTACTTCAGCGATACGATGCGCAGCCAGGACCGTCACGTACTTCTTCTTCTTGATAAAGCTTCGCCACACCGCGTGACGGACCAATATTCACATGTCAAGTTGCACTTCCTGCCCCCAAACACAACAGCCCATTAGCAACCACAAGATGCCGGCATTATCAAATCATTCAAGAGCCAGCTGAGTAAAATCAGAGACAATTATGTGCTGGACAAACTCGACGAAATGCTGGAGCAAGTAGATGGGTTCGGGTTGGAAGTCACAGACAAGAGAGCCGAGCAACTCTACTCTACAACGTGAGCATCTGAGTGGCCATACGTTGGGCCCAGCAAGTGTGGGACAAGGTGACGAAAGCCACTTTTGTCAACTTCTGGAGCCATACTGGAATTCTTGCGGCAGACATTTATCAGCTTGATTCTGAAATTAATGATCTTAGCATTGCTCCAAAGCCAGCTGATTAGCACGATACCTCTCTTTTTTTATCCTTTTGTACTTATATTTACCTTCGAAACATTATACATTTTGGCTTTGCTTTTGCTGTTTACTATTGAGAATGGTAACTGCACTAGTGTAAGATCAAATAAAAAACTTTGCCTAAAGAGTTACCAAGATGCATGTTGCTGGCATGAGCGATTAGAAGCAGGAAATTGAGGGTTTTTCTGCGAGAACGTCTATAGAGAAAAATATAAACACTGAAGCTGCTATATAGGGCTATGTTAATCGTCACTAACTTTTCGTACAAGCTACGAGATGGATGACAAGCTGTTTACTGAAATGTGATCGCGGAGGCGCTGATCAAAATCTTCACGAGATTTTAGAAGAAGCAAGAATGCAAAAGGTTAACGGCAGTTTTCTTGTTGATTTCCTTTCAGAGGAATCGGACTACAAGAAAAAGGTAAAGCTTCGAGCCACAATAGTAAAAGTTCTGAGTTTCAAGTCTCATTCATAATACTGTAGACAGCACTTGGTCTTTTAGAGTAACCTGCAACGAGCATAACCATGGCTTTTCCACGTCCAAGAACGCTCATCCAATTCACATGCGCATTTCCGAGAGTCATCAGGACCAAAGTGCAGGACTATTTTAGTCTGGTCTGAAAACTATGCACGTTTAAAACATAATGCGAGAAAGAGATCCTCAAGTAGAAATTATGAAGCGAAAGCTCTGTGAAATAGAAACATGCAGTAATGAAACTCGATGGACGGAATCCATTTGATACAGTGTTTTCAACATTCAATGAATCTGGATTCGAAATAGATGCTCGGAAAGATATTGATGGAAACATCACACATCTGTTCTTTGCTCATCCAAAAATGTGCGGAACAACTGCGATTTATTATTGGCTGATTTCTCGTACAAGTCAAGCAAGACGCGATTTCCTTGCTCCACGTTTATACGATGATCTATTTTACGTTCTCGGCAACATTTGTGCTCATGTAAGAACGAAAATTAGCAAATCGTACCATTTCCATCAACTCTATCCGAAGATTGCTTCATAATAGTCGTTTTTCTAAAGAATTCGTCATCGATCGTGAGCTTGCTCTTGTGGACGCTATACAGATCATATTTCCTTCGGCATCCATCCTATTTTGCACTTGGCATATTGGGAAGAATGCTTCCGCCCTTTATCGGAACTAACAATGAGGAGTGGAAAGCGTTCTCTAGTTACTGGAGAGCTGTAATGTGCTATTTGCTGTTCAAGATCGGGTACTTCATCTAAAATCTATACATCATTGTTTGTAGGTGGAATACTCAAACACAGTCGAGGAATTTGAAGAAAAATGAAGAGATCTTTGAATCGCATGAATCGTACGTTACGAAATAGCTGTGGAGTTTCTCGCCAAGTCATGGATTGATGTCCAGACGTAAAAGTTTGTTCTGGCCTGGAAGAATTTATTTGGAACCTTGGACACAGACTCATTTCATGCGTCGAAGCTGCTGATAAGGTTGTCAAAGAATTCATTGGAAGCAGGATTGGAATTATTTCTGAGTATACAACGGATTGTTCAGTCTATTAAAAGCTTCCAGATCGAGTTTACCACGGAACGCGCACAGCAGCAAATGATAATATTGCCATTTGCACAGCCGACACCAAGTGGAAACATCTTTCAGGAAATCGACCGGAATATCTCTTACTACTCTCTTTGGAAAGCTTTGGAACAAGTGACATTTATACTTCTCGCATGCTCATCTCAATCGCCAAGTTATATTTATATTTTGACAGCTGGAAAAAGCACGACGTCGCGCAAGTATCAACGCAAAGCCATGCTTTCTCACTTTCACCAATATCTGGAAAATCCCTTGCAAGCATCAGCTGTGACGGATCATCACGGAACGAAGAATACTCAAACTAGATGGTTTCGACGTTCACTGACATATCAATCAAGTTCGCTCAGCACAACTTCCCGTTGCAGGACACGCATATAGAAATCATATCATGCTTATTTCTACTCCCAACTAGTGAGAACCACATCCTCTCAAAAAACCGGAAGTTACACGGATAACAGGGAGACCCAGAAAAAAGTGTATCCCCAACAAGGCACGACGGGACGCTTCTCAAATTTGAGTTGTGGTAAGTTCGGTGCACACCCAATCCAGCTTCTCTTCCTCTTCTTCTTGCAGATATGCTTCTTCACTTGACGGAGCCTGTACAACGTCTTTAATGGTGGAATGAGTCCATCCAGGAGGCTCGTCCCAGGTCCAATAATCCTTCTCTTCCTCTTCTTCTTGCAGATATCCACCTTCACTAGACGCAGCTTGCATACGCGTGAATGGCACTTACAAAGAATAAGAAGTCGTCAACGTGCGGAGCATGTCGACGAACAGGAAGCGGACGTATTTCTTGCTCATGTTCTTTCAATGTTCAAAGTCGAACCTAGTCATTGGAACGTAACGTAAGACAAGTATTTCTCAGCAAAATCGATCAAATTCAATCACACTTTTCATCTAACCCTTCCGTCAATTAGTATTTGAGGTGTATAAAAAATATAACGTAACGGATCGGATTATTGTCGAAAATCGAGACCCTAAGGAAAAGGTAAAAATCGTCTTGATGTTAGCGCGAAAATCGACAATTTCAACAAAAAACAAATGATCAAGAAGAGTTCTATTGATTTGAGTATTCGAGAAGCTAAGCGCGTGAAAATAGGCGACAGTGCGCTCAGCAAAAATTTCAAGAAAATACTCCAAACAATTGGCATTACCCAGATTATTGCCGAATACCATCATAAAAAAATGAAGTATAAATCTGGGATGGTTGCTACACGTCGAAGTTTTGCAAGTCCTCGCGCGTGAAGAGTCGACGGTTCACGTCAAGAGTCTTGCGCCGCTTACGAGCATTTGAAGACGACGCAGGAAGCACCAGAATCTCGGTCTGCACGACCTCTCTGACTTTGAGCCGGGAGGGTAACTCGACGTCCTTGACGCACCCGCCATCTTAAAAAAGCTTGGGCCGACGCTGCTGTTGCGGCAGTGATACTGGCCAGATTCTGCACGATCTGAAGCCAGCGATCACATTGGCAGGCTTGTCAATGATGGCCTTGGTCGACGCGACGCTCACCAAGCGAATGGCTGCTTTGCGCGCGATGGAGCCTTCACCCCCATTCAGGCTGTACTCGCGCATCATGGCATCGATGCTGGCCTTGAAAGGCTTGAACACAGCTACGTCTAGCGGCTGTAGGAGGTGATTCGCGTTCACTGGTAGGAGCACGAGGATGATCTTGAGCCGCACCTCCTCTCGCACAATCTCGCCGTTGTAGTGACTGCTGCAGCCGTCGTGTACCAGGATCAGCGGTCGCTGGACAGAAATTGACACGGATTGCGAAAAGTGGCAGAGCCATCGAATGAACCCCACGCTATCCATGAACCCCCGAGGAGCGGTCGTGACAGCAGCGCCTGGGACGTTGCATTCGTCCAGCACGTCGCGGGTGACACGCTCAACTGGTAAAATGACCTCGTTCCGAGCAAACTTGATAACCTGGCTGTCGCGTAGCGACAGATCCGGATGATGCTTGAGAAAGCGATGCCCACCGTATCGTGAGGAAGCCGGTGCTCCGCGTCACAGCGTACCTGGCCCAGTATATGTCGTTCGCCTTCGCCAGCACTACCTCACGGTTGAGCGGCAGGCCGTTCTTCTGCATTCTGACTACCCAGTCACGGAGATCACCCTTCAGGTTTTCTCCCAGGATTGGCGGCGGCCCAGGCTTTCGTAGTGCCACGCCGTTTTTGAGCAGGCTGACGCGATGCCGAATCGTTCGCTCCGGAACGTCATACACTAGTTACAAACGCGGCCGATCTTGGCGCCCGTGGCATACGCACGCACAGCGGCGTCCAGATCTTCTGCTAAGTACTTCTTTCGACCCGACAACGACATGATGGCGTTCGTGTTCCCCCTCCTTTTGTCGCGCTCCACGTCTGCAGCAGACTGTTCTCCACGACACATCTCGGCAATAAACTGGGTAATCTAGGTGACAGCAAATCATAGTGATTTGAGCCTCAAAGTACGAAATGTGATTGGCAGAGATCTGTTTCGGCAATAATCCGGGTAATCGGCATCGAACCGTTCCAGTACGGCACCACAAGATTAAAAAATAAGAAAAACTACCAGGTATGTTTACTATACGTACGCTATACATTGTTGGAAGCTACAAAAATTGAAGATGAATATGCGTGATCTACATAACATTTGTTCTGTGGCGATTGGCAAAACTGGTTTGAGATGCGTGCTAAAACGATCACACGCATTGGAGTGCAGGGTCTACTTTTAGTTAAGCCGTGGTAAAAATATTATAGCACTTACTCTTTTGATCTCGAAAAATCGTGTTCTCTATTCGCTTCTCCTCTGTCGCGTCCGTGACGACCATACCAGTATTTATCACACATACTATTTTCGTCTTCTGATGTTCAGACAATTTTTAGCCAGTAACACATTCTGTTTATTCTTTGATAGTCAGAGCTGTAACTTCTGTAAGAGTTCTACGTGGTAACCTTTGGTGTCCTAACCTTGCTATCCTCTTACTGGTCACACATCGCCATTCACGACTTCACGCAATTCAACACCAGTAATGGAAAGTGAAGACGAGCAACAGAAAAGTAGCAGTTTCTTCGAGGGAAGATATTACACTAGTAAAAGCGATATTATCCAAGCAGTACTTGAATTCAATCGCATTTGCAACCGTCTCTTTTGTGTGGTTTCAAGAGATAAACAGCGATACAAAGGCGTTTGCACACAGCCCGGCTGTTTCTTCGTTGTGCAGCTCACATTTTAAAAAATATTCGGCCCTCCAACGAAGTTTTCTTTGCATTCCTGTCAAGTATCCGAATCTTCCAAGGCGTTTCGTAGACACGCAACTGCGAAACTACTTGCTGCAAACCCTGCAGACAAAGATATGCCCATGACCTTTGGCAGGAAAGTAACCCCCAATATGATCCCAACGAAGTTAAAGAACGAAGGGATTCTCGCCACCTATAAAAACTGTTGTAAATTGAAGGTGTTTTATGGTGAAAAAATTTGATGAAATTTCCGTATAGAAACTCACAGTGGGCTATGCCCTTCTTGAATGAAACAGTTTAATGCACTTTTCCTTTTTACTGTTTCAAGACTAACTGAACTTACTTTCTCTGGCATTAACACGCCAACTTTTCTCGTGTGGTTTTTGTTCACTGGATTCCCTAATAGGTTTCTCGTGTTCACGTATAGGTCATGCGTGGTTTTTCCTACAGGTTATGAGACCAAGAAATACGGCTTTCTAAGTTCACGAAGTTTTCTCCCTTAAGTTAAGTCTACGGTTACGTGGAAGTCCCATTCAGTGAAGGAAGGGTTACGTTTGAAATGGAAGGCAGCGAGGACAAAACAGCCGCTGCCATTCACGATCTTTTGGATTATTTTAAGCGTTTGGAAGGACGATTGGATGCTGTAGAGGAGGGGCGCTCGCAGGCGTCGGCTCCGAACACGTCGCCCGGGTCACAACGAGGTTCCCATATTTCGGATAACGCAAGTGTGTTTCGCGAGACATTTAAACATTATGGGTCATTTGGTCAGAGGATGACAGTTAATTCCCTTAGTGGAGATGATGGCATTGAAAGGGGTGTAGCAATGCGTTCTGGAGCAGGTAGCGACCAA
>CACSLJ010000268.1:0-35814 GCA_902706625.1 Albugo laibachii | reverse complement strand
AACGATTTTGTTACATTTGCTACGATGAAGATGCCGATATCCAGAACAATCCACTGGTTGCGCCGTGTGCTTGTCGGGGAGACACAAAGTATCTGCATCTCAAGTGCCTGAAGCGTTGGAATCACAATCTGAATGAGGAAGGACACGATCCGAACCCTCAACGACGCATGTGCGTTGTGACAAACTTGGATGGCTTACATCTTTGCACAATATGCAAAACTCCGTATGCTTTGAGCACGCGATTGGAGGATGGGCGTGTGATTTCTCTTTTACCGGATAAGCTCATGCCTCCCTTTGTGACATTTGCTGTGGTGACACCGCATGAAGCTCGAAGTCGGGTGAATGTGTTGACGAATACGCGTTTTCAGCTCAGTTTTGCTGGGTATGTGTGCTGCAAGTCTTCTTTCTCGTCGTGATTCCAACTATTCTTGCTACAGGTTACCTTCCAACCAGCAGGAATTGACAATTGGACGCTCCACATCAAATCACATGATGGTCCGGTATCGCACGGTGTCTCAATTGCACGCCAAAGTGAACTTTAAGCAGGTATGTTCACTCAATTCCGTCATCATTTGCTGGTCTCTTGACATTTTGGCTTGTAGAATGAATTCTATCTGAATGATGCGTCAAGCTCGAATGGAACGATGCTCTTTCTCAGTCGTCCGATGGAGTTGGAGTGGAATGAGCCCACACATGTCAAAATTGGTCGCACGATTCTCACAATGAGAGCAAAGAAGAAACTTAAATGGACAGATGCAAACTTCGGAGAATCCACCTACACTCAATCTGCAGCAGTGTCACCCTGTCCGGTCTTGGATGCTTCCAGCGAGAAGGAGAATCGACAAAGCTCGGGATCGCATCAAGCTACCCGCTCGAGCTTAAGGATTGGCGGCGATGTCGAAGAATCTTTTCTGCTCTCTCAGACGCCGATGGAAGATATTCTGTTAAAGTCGAGTAGCGACGTTCCTTTTCGTGAGGTTTGCGAACAACAAGAAGCTCGGGAGGTCATCCGCGATGACTTGGATGGTGGCGTGGATGCATTCAATCAAAACTCTGGAACACAGTCATATTTGGATGGCTTGGATCATGCATTCGATTCGATCCCGTATGCTTCGGAGACGACTGCGAGATATTTTCCTCGCTCTCTGGAAGACCAGGAATACGCTTTCAGCTCTATTTTATCTCCGCAAGTGTCTTGGAATGAAGCTAGCTCGAGCTATGTTCCCCACCAAACGTCTGATTTCTCATACTCGTCATCAAGAATTGATCCTTCTAGACTGGATACAGCCCCTCGAGCGATGCAATCGGATGATCCGAATGCTTCATTCGATCAGGAATGGAATCATTGCACCACTTTGGACCACAATGAAGCTTTCATTGCTACGGAATTGGTGGAATCAATGTCACGATTGTCCACGGATGCGCATTCGACATCTGAATCTTCTCATAGAGATTGTATGGCGTGGTCGTACTCGGCAACACATCCGCGATTATCTCCTTCGTCACTGGAAGCACCATCTTTTGCTCAACGCGCACACAATTTATCATCAGGACGATCCTCGCATTGATTTGGTGTAAAAGCGATCGACACTTGCGACTTGACCGCCTTTGGGGAGAACGCAAGTCACGGGCCAACTATTTAACTCTGGGCATATCTTCGTGTAAAAGCAAATCCAATTATCCTATTCTCCGGTTTCGTGATGTCTACTATCTTGTCCATAACGCCTCGCCTAGCTTTGGGTTTGCCATCAGATCTTTCCAGTTGTTGTGCGTTTCTTCAATGACCTTCAATGCAAGCGATTGTGATTGAGCCTTCCCATCAAATGCAAACTCACTGGGAAGCTTCCCGTCTGGAATCTTGTAATCTCTGAACCATTCCGTGATTCTCGGAAGAAGCACTCGATACTCGGAGAAGCGGTAGAGATCATTCACATCCTCAACCTCAGCGGCAATGGGGTCGTCAGTATTGATCGCAATGATCTTCCAATCTGTTTCTTGGTCATCAATCATTGCCAGCACGCCAAGCACTTTGACACGTAATACATCGCCGATGGATGCCCGACATATTTGGCTGATTTCCACCACATCGACCGGGTCATTATCGCCTTTAAAGCCAGTATGAGGATCCAATAGAAACGGATTCTCCCAAGTTTGAGGAAGACAGCCATAATTCACCAGGGAATCGCTATGATAAAATCGCGCGGATCCGGTTCGTGTGACATCTTGCTTGATCGGATTATACGCTTCCTTGCACGCAATCTCCAATTTAGCGCGTTCTCTACATTGAAAGGAGCATTATTAGGAAGATATACATCAAATGGCGCATACCCTCTTGGAATCTCGGAAATGAAATGGAAGATGGAGTCTGAATTTTCGCATCGGAGAGGAATGTCATGCCACGGAGACACTTGAGCTTCCTTGTAGTCGTAGAATCGATACCGACAAGCTGTTGAATCGGCGCTCCCGATACGTCGTATGGAGTGCTACAGAACAGATGTGAGTCAGCTGGTACATCACGTTATAGAACGCACAAACTTTCTCGCGAGGCGGTACATTGTGCGGATAAGTTGGAAATTCACGGTAGTAGTATACGCTTTTTCAGTATACTTTTTCAAAAGTTTGAACATTTCACGTGTCTCTGTCCACACTTTTCGATAATTGTGAATTTCTTTCACCGTCGGACTAGTTTGTTGGACACTAGAGCATTATGGAGATACGATCGCATGTCACTGAACCACAAAAAGAGAACGATGAGTTCTCATTCAACGCTCCGTCTTATTACGATCTGCAGAATCCCGTCACAGAAGCTAATTACATCACAAATACCGAAGAATACTTTTTTAGAAAATCGCTCTGTACGCCTACTAAAGAACTGCGCGCATCCAGCGAGTTTCCTCGTTCAATAGACAATCACTCCTCTACAAAATTGCATAAAGAAAACAACCAAATGGCACACGAAAATCGCATCAGCGAACATGAAGCTATGCGCACCCCCGACAACAATGCGAGTATGGACGAGACCCTGCGAGAAATACAGCATCCATCCACTCCAAAGCCATCTATTCTCAATCCATCTTTGCCCAATTACGATCAGTTGTACGCTATTCGCCAGCAAGAAATGTTTTCTCTTCGCAGACAATCGGAACCATCAGCATCTTTAGACGTCGATGTGCGTATGAGCGATGCTTCCACCGTCGAAACACTCGATCTGAATCATCAAAAGGCGCAAATTGCATCGGGTCCCAAGTATCAGACCTTCTCCATCGACGCTGGCTCGCGGATCGCTTCGAGCATGCAAAAAGATCATCAAATGAGATCGAGTAGCACTCGTAGCTTTTCAATGGAAGCTGAATCTACGCCATTTGCGTATCGAGAATCGACTTCTCTGACATTTTCACAGCCCACCAAGTCATATCTCTCGAAAATCGAAGCAGAACAAGCCTTCCGAGGAGTCCATCGCGAACATAGTGGCAGTGTATCATCGAATGGAAGACCGCCTTTGACTCAGCCAATTAGTCCGAAACTCCACACGAATCGTCAATGGAGTAATGCTGGTCAAAGAAGGAAGAGCGATGACAGTCGAATGAGTAGTACTTCACGAGAGCTACAAAAGATCCAGGAAGAGCGTCTTCAGCTTCAAATGGAACGTATGAGAATTCGCGAGTTTCATGAACGTACGAAATCAAAGCGTCCGCTTGCAGACATCTATCAGCGGTCCACAAAACAATTGACGATACCAGTATCTCCCCAGTTTCAGGCAGATCATCGCGGTCGATGTGACGCACATCACACTCGTTCGGGTAATACAGCTGCTCTTGAGAGTAATCAGGATGAAGATGATGGTTTCGATTACGGGGAATGCAACTCGCAAGGTCGTGAACAACCGCATCCTCCGATTCCGCCGGAAAAGCTTCTGAGTCGAGATTTTGAGTTCGCATTACCGCAGCAGTACACTTCCATCACAGCGTCTCAGCGAACGGTATGACGCAACTCACATGTTCCCTGCTATCTTGTGCTGAATTCTCGCTGTAGATTCCACATTCGCCGCATCTTGCAACTGCTGAACGAGCTGGAAGGTATTGTTTCCAGTCGATGATTCGAGATGAGAAGGAGTCTGAAACGGTATCGGATGCTCTGAAACCCAAAAAAGCGGGCGGGCTGACAAAAGTAAGCAAAGGAATAATCTTCATGAAATCGTACTGATCGCTATATTGTTGCTTTAGCCTCAAACTCCCCAGCTGGAAACACGTCGTCGCGCTCAATTGATGTCGCAGTTCCGCAAACCAATCGAAATGATCGATTCCGACGAAGAAGAATTGGCCAAAAAGTTTCACGCAAAGCCGCTAAACAAGAAGATTTTCGATGCTAAACCGCCACTGGCTGGATTTCCATCGCGAAAAGAGATTGAGAAGCCGATATCCACGACTTTCACTTCGCATTCGGCAGATGTCAAACGCGTGAATCGCGCCCCCGAAGCAAGTAAACGACTCGAATCGAATGAACGACGATCCATTCAGCCACGTCGACCAAAACCGCACGAGCTTGTGGTTCCAGAGACGCCAGATTTGAAGAGTATTGAGCGACATCGACAGTACCAAGTGCAATTTCGTCAGAGGCTTGAGATAGAAGATGAGCATGCCAAACGCCAGCGAGAATTTCGAGCCAAACCCATCCGAATGGCGTCCACGCCAGTGCCATTCCAAGGTTCCGAAAAGCCGCTGACTGAAGTCAAACCATTCGCTTTGCAAGGTGATAAATGGCACGAACGCGCTCGTGAGAGGTTGGAAATGAAGAAACGCGAAGAAGAAGCGAAATACAAGGATGGCGCGCGATTTAAAGCCAAACCGCTACCACAAGTTGTGTACGCTTCATCAGATCAGCTCTCATCCAAACACTTTCAAATCAAACCGAGCTGTAAACCCGTCACGAAATTCTCAGCTCCAATGTTGGCTTCTGAACGACGCGCGAGCGAACGAGCTGCTTTCGATGCGGCTGAGCGTGAACGACGTGGTCAAGAGGAAGCTCTTAAGCGCCAAATTGATGAGGAGAGTCGTCAGATGGAAGACGAAGCGCTTCGACGACTCCGTCGCGAGCAATTGAGATTTCATGCTCGGCCCATTCAAGGCAAAATTCCGTTTAAGCTCAAACCGAGCGATAAACCACTGACAGAGCCGGAAAGCCCATTCGTCCATGCGTCTCGACCAAAATATAGAGTACCTCCCGCTCCCCAGAAATTGCATTCCTAACTGCATTCTATGCTTGAATATATCGGTGTTTGCTTCTTAACCTTCATTCCGGATGCAGCTGTTTTGTAGCGGTGTTGTCTTCCTTCCGCTCACAATGTCTTCTTCCATTTGGAATGCATTGAATGCGGTCATCGATGTGGATGGGCTCCTTAAAGGATTTCAGAAGGTTTCTGAATTGTCCACGAAAGGTGTTCAAGACACGGAAGAGCATGTGGACGACTGGAAGCTTTTGTATCCTCTTGACGACTCGAGCTTGAGAGTGTTAATGCAGCTTTCCAATTGCAAAACACAGAGATCGACAGCGTTAAGGACCTGGTGCATGGGGACTGAAACCAGCATTTTGGATGAAGGAGACACTACGCTGGAGACGGGAAATGTGCTTTGCCCGCTTCATGTTCGCACGCATCCATGTACAGGTCGAGTCATTACGCCCAACGAGATCGATTCCGAGGCGAATTGGACGACTTTACGCGAAAAAGAGTTTGAGAAATTGACGTTTTTGTGGCCGTGGGAAGGCATTCGATGCGATGCGTACACTGAGCCGACCACCATCACACACATGTGCGCTGAATTCGGTGGATTGGATGGATGCTAATCAAGTCTGTAGCACTTTACCGTTCCAAGACCTCCATTGCCGACTGGAAGATGTCTCCATAGGGCAATTGCCCGCATTACAGAGTCTGTACGTGCTTTAAGTGTCGAAAAGATTGATGATGATGTAGCGTATTGCGAGGCAATCGATTTTTTGGACCGATTCCGACATGGCTGAGGCAAATGAAGATGCTTCAAAGGATCGATTTGGCAGACAACCAGCTGGAAGGAAGTGTTCCTCGTGAATTGGCCGAGAACACGGCTATCGAAGTGATGTAAGCGTCAGGTTGACATACGCTGAAATGCTGTCAATCGCTTGTAGAAATCTCTCTGGGAACAGCTTGTCGTCGCCAAACGGCCGCATTTTCCACGCGTTTGCAGGAATGCGTCGAATTCGAATTCTGTGCGTGGAGTCTCACACCTCTGCCTTCCTCATATGTTAACTGTGATAGCGATCTGTCCAAGAACGAATTTAAAGCCGAGGTGTCACCATCCATTTGTCGGAATAAGCGCTTGGAATTCTTGTACGTTGGAGAGCTTTGCGGTTGGTTTCTGATACAAAATGATGACAGGAATCTCGCCGACAATCGATTTTTTGGGGAGCTCCCAGGCTGTCTTCTCCTACCGGAATTGATATCTCTCAACGTATCTCACAATCGTCTCGAAGGCTCTTTGCATTCGATTTGGAATCGTCAGCACCCACATGAACGCGTTCAAATCATGTTCGTATCCTTCCATTTTAGACATCCGATGCTGATGCTTTACGTTGCAGAGATGTCTCCAACAACAATTTTTCGAAAAGTCTTCCATCATTTTCCGCATTTCCATCGCTCAGGCGCTTGTAAGAATCTCATATTGGGTCATCCGCTTGATTCATTTCTCTCAGTGTAGCGCGCAGCAACCGCTTCACGGGCCAACTACCGCCGCTACCCACTCCAATGTATGTCGGTGAAGCCTCTGTTCTGTTCGTTGACGCTTTCTAATAGACTTGAACGTGGATTCCAAGCGCTTATGAATGACTTTGATGACAATTCGTTCAGCTGCTTCACGCTTTCGGAACAAAGACCTTACACGTTGGAGACTCTACTGAAATCCTCATTCTCTTGTGTCTGCGGGAACGGAATGACAATAGAATCGGGTGACTGCGTGTCGTGTCTTCGAGGCTTTTATTCCAACAGTTCTACAGACCAAAAGTGTATGGCGTGCCCGAAAGGAACGGAAGCGTCTAGAGACCGCTCCTCTTGCGATCCGTGTAAGTCGGGGACATTTGCTTCTACGCCGAATGCCACGGAATGCCAACCTTGTGAGCCTGGTGCTTTCTCGGCTCTACCTGCCAGTTCTCAATGTGATGCTTGCTACCCTGGAACACACAGCGCTGAAGACGGTGCAAGCTGCATTCCATGTGGTCCGGGAACGTACTCATTCGGAAAAGCGAGCAGTTGTACTCCGTGTGCTTTGGATACGTCATCGACTCTTTTTGGGAGCCGAGAATGCTTTCCGATTCCTCGCCAAATGGACAGTAAAAAACATTACAAAAGCCGTTCTACCAGCTCGGAAGGCTTAAAGGCAGAGTGGAGACCCCTGCTGTGTCCTTACGGAATGTATCCTCTTGGAGATTGGACTTGTGAGCTTTGTCCAGCGGGATCCTTTGCACCAGAAATCGGTATAAAACGGTGTCTCCTAGCTCCGAAAGGCTTTTTCGTTCCAACAAAAGGCTGGACAAACGCGATACGGTGCTTTCCAGGCACATTTTCCAACATTTCTGGGGCCGTCGAGTGCAAAAGGTGCCCAAAAGAAGCAAGATTCGTCAATATGTACGGTGGAAAAGCATGTCGTCGTGTCATCGCCGGTGAAATTCTGGAAGATGTCGAATGGCGGAGTCTTAAGATCGCTTTGTATGGACACAATGCTAGCCAATCGACCCCCTTTTACGCTGACGAAGGCACTAGTCTTCCAAGAAGTCACCAAGCAAATGCGTTGATGAAAGCCGTGCACTTGAGTTTAGACGCATTGGGGCTGAGAAACTCGGTTTTGCACCTGCGGGCATGGGGAATCCCATGCAATCGCATCGAAATCGAATGTATCCAGGCTGAGATCCTCGTTGAGAGTATGTCTTCACCAAAGGATATTCCTTCGAGTACGTCATTTCTGAATCCGACCCTGGCGTCCCGCGACGAGAAGGCGGATAACGTTTGGTCGATTCTGACTATACCGGATTTCGCATTGGCCGTACAAAAGCATTTCAGTCACGAGGAATCATTGGCGGGACTAATCGTTAAATCTTTGGGCGTCTTCCGATCAACAAGAGCCAAACGATGCGCCAAAGGCTCTATGTGGTCCCGGGAAAAGCCAACAGCGCATACTGCAATGCGGCAACACAAAGCCATCTCAAACTTTACGTGCTTTCCTTGTCCTCCTGGATACTTTTCTGGATCTGAAGGTTCGCTGACTTGTTCAAAATGCCCGGAAAAAACGTTCACAGACCACGAGGGCTCATCTGCTTGCCAAGAATGCCCAAACAAAGTGAATGAGGCATCCACATCTTGCCTCAAATGCGACTTTCTCTCGTACCATTGCGACGGCTTCTGGGTCGATCTATCCATTCTTATGGTCTTGCTTCTCTTTGCATCGTACAAGTGTTTCATTCAGCTGTTTGGGTCGTTTGATAGACACATATATCGACAGCAAGCCGCCGACTACCAGCGAGTCCTCGTGTCGAATCTTCGCGTCCATGGTCACGCGGTTCCTGCCCAATATATGATGCAAGCGCACTTGCAATCGGCTACAGCGACGGAAAGGTTCGAGATAGCATTCCATACTGAATCGGGTGACACATAAGCCTGATTTTGTGTTTTATTCCAATTCGTGTGCCCACATTTATTGCGTGACATGCGTCAATGGAAATATATTCCGCTTCTGTCGGCATTTTTGCTTCCTTTTGCGTCCTCTTTGCGCGCTTCCGCTCAATGTGATCCAGAATACGAATACATAAACGCTTCAGGTGCTTGTGAGTGTAAGCCTGGCTTCCAAGGATGGGGCTGTCGCATGTGTACTTCCACAGAAACATGTCGGAGGAATCTCCACGATAAACGAGTCGAATGCGTCCAAGATCTCATCTACAGGAATGACCAAAGCGTTTTCAAGACGTATTCGTGTCATTTAGCACAAAGTATCGCGTCTCTCTTGTCGGATGGAGCATTAGCCATTCGATGTAATCGCACAAGCGCCAACTGCAGCGTCGCAATCTACAAGCTCCATGAAACACTCGCCAAAGAACATTACATTGATTGTCACCTGACAGGTTGTGCGTTCACCAATGGCTCAGCTGATGGAATCTGTCGGATGATTCAGTGTCGTTGCGGAAAAGCGTGCAGTACGATCACAAAAGGCATTGTTGACAAGCTGTTTAACAATAAATCCGTCAAAATGCTGGTTCAAGGAAGCCATAATCTGACTCTGGAGATCAAAGACTCGCCCATTCCTCTTCAAGCAACGTGCAATGCTTCGGCATGTGAGTATCCTGGATCGGGAGGTAGCGGGTCTGGTGGTGGAGCTTGGGAGTTTTGGGATCGGCATAAAGCTCTACTGATCGGATCGACTGTGGCTATCGTTCTTGGAAGCATTTGCTGGTGTATATCTTGCTTCTTCTCTCGCACCGATCGCAAAGACACCAAGAAGTATCATCAGATTCTTCAGCAAGAGTTTCTGGACAACACATTGAGACGTGATACTGACTTTTCTTTCCAGATTGTGTCGTGTAAAGCGAATATTCCAGCTTCCAAGCAAAATCAAACGTTTGAGAAAACACTGTTGTCCAATGTTTCGGGGAGATATCTCAATGGTCAAATGCTGGGAATATTAGGTCCCAGCGGTTCCGGGAAGACGACTCTGCTGAATGCACTCGCTGCTGTTGATACGGAATCTACCAAAACAATTGGTGAGATCAAAATCAATGGAGAAAATGTCTCGAGGAATTACCGGAAAATCGCCGCTTATGTCCATCAAGATGACTCCCTTTTTCCCATGCTTACTGTCCGCGAATGCATCAGCTACTCGGCTCAACTTCGACTTCCATCCTTCCTTGAGTCTTGTACGCGAGAAGAGCTTGTATCAAACATTATCCGAGAGCTCCAACTGGATCACATTGCGAATTCCCGGATCGGATCGACTCGAGGAGATCGTGGAATCTCCGGAGGAGAACGACGTCGTGTGAGCATTGGTATGGAGCTTGTCACGTCGCCTTGGGTATGATTTTCGTGAGTTTGAGGCCTCCACATTCTGATTCTCCATCCAAAGATGATCTTTCTAGATGAGCCGACCTCGGGGCTGGATAGTGCGTCTGCCAACAGCGTTGTCCAGCTCTTGAAAACACTTGCCAGTCATGGACGCATTGTGATTATGAGCATTCATCAACCAAGCTCGAAATCCTTTATGTCATTTGATCAGATTCTGGTTCTTGCCAAAGGACAAGCTTTGTATCAAGGGCAACCTCAGCTAGCCAAAACGCATTTCCAGTCTCTTGGATACAAATACCGAACGGTGAGTCTCGATCCAGCTTCTGACAATTCGTTTGAATGCCACTTTGTAGGATGAGTCGATCCCCGACTACATTTTGGATGTCGCCACAGCTTGGAGCCTATCCAAAGTGCCACGAAAGCCTCTGATCCCAAGCAAGGATTTAGAGCTTCAATCGGGAACGGTACGAGTGTCTTTGCTTCTCCTCTTTTTATACTGCGATTTCCTTGCAGCAATTGCCCTCCGAATGGAATTCCGTCAGCACAAACGATGCTGAATCACAGCAAGAGAATCGACTTTGGCTGGAATTCCGTGTGCTTTTCTGGCGAACCGGAGTCAATCTATTGCGTGAACGCTCATTATTTCGACTTCATCTTTTTCTGAGCACTGCTTTGGGCTTGATTGGGGGACTCATTTTCAGCCACGTGACCAATGATTTGGCGGGTTTCCAGAACCGTTCTGGAGCGTTCTACTTCATTCTGACGTTTTTCGGCTTCAGCAGTATGAGTTCCATGGATCTTTTCCAGCAAGAGCGTCCAATTTTCATGAGAGAAACCGGTACGTTGAGAGCTTTCCATGAAGCGTGATTGCTGAGTCTTCTTCAGGTGCGATGTATTACGGCGCTTTCGCATATTTCGCTGCAAAGGCCTGGCTAGATACTGTGCTTCTACGTGTTGTTCCAGCCTTTATTTTCGGATTGTAAGTGCTTGCTTGGTCTCCATCTCCGTTTGACTCATATTCGACGCAGAATCTTCTACTGGATCATGGGATTACAGGCGTCTTTGGCTCGCTTCCTTCCATTCCTCGCGACAATTATCCTCTTTAATGTGGCTTCTGGCTCCATCAGCATCTTAATTAGTGTATTAACGCGTTCGACCAGCAGCGCAAATCTAATGGGAACAGTGGTATTCTTAATTATGCTATTATTTGGTGGATTTCTACTCAACTCACAGACAATGCCCGTGGAAGTCGCATGGATTAAGCATTTCTCTATCTTTAATTATGGATTCGAAATTCTATTAACGAACGAATTGCATCGACTCATCTTCAACTTTGACGCGCCAGGATATCCGGCGGTACCGGTGTACGGGGATGTGTTTTTACGGACTTTGGGGATGGATTATGCGAATATCTACTACGACTTTATTACGTTGGGATTACTGGCGCTTGGATTGCAGCTATTAGCGTTTCTATTTCTCTTGCTGCAAGTGCCGACGCCATCGCGATTTCCGCAGCATAGATAGATCATATGGAAAGCGGAATGGTGTGCGTAAACGTAATAATGAAATGGTGTGGAAGCACATAATATACGTGTAAACATTAGATTGGGGCTCCTCCACGTTGTGCCGCTGAATTCCTGGCTCCCTTAAGCTAGTCAGAAATCGCGCGTATCTTCCGCGTGATACGCTATAGACCGAGAGCAGATACTTTGATGGCTATCAAACGCGTCCGTGACCCTACTTACTATGATACTCTCGATGTATCAATCGATGCAACGCCTGAATTACTGAGAAAAGCGTATCGCAAAAGAGCGCTCGAATTGCATCCAGACAAGCGGGGAAATTCGCGAGAGGCTCAAGATGAGGTACTTTTGCACCTCCACTGCACTCTTTATCTTTGACGCTTTGTGTATCTCCAGTTTACTAAAATGAAACAAGCGTACGATGTCTTATCTGATAAACGAAAGCGTCAGATTTATGACAAGTAAACGGCGTGGTTGCATCGTTGACGAGACGCTGAACTCAAATGTAGAGCTGGGGAAGATGGTATCAAGCTCGTGGAAGAATTTGGGTCGCTGAGTCCCGACGTAGGTGCCAAATTGCGTGAAGCCTGCGCTCACCCAAGTTCATGTAGGAGCTGGTGGCCGCGTTATTCGGCACTCTTGGAGCGATCGGAATGAAGGGAAAGTGTTTTGTCATTCTACTGGTCACGTTATTGGTCTTTTTTGTTTTGAGTATACCAGGCAAGCTCTCAAAAGCTTTAGATCGATCCAACGCTCACATTCTCCTGTAGTGATTGTGTGCTTACGAGTGGACAAAACGATTGATTGGAACTGGCTGATCGTGCTTTTCCCGTTATGGATATTGAATCTCATCATTTTCTCGTGTTGTGGATGTGCAACGTACAGCTCAGCACGTAAAATGGACCCGAAAGACCGCAATTTGCGATCCGCTTGCTTCCAGTTTTACAGATTTTCAAAATGGTCCTTGCTGGTTCTGGTCCAAATCTTCATCGCATTGCGACTGGACCACGATCTAAGCTGGAACTCTCGAGTGATTTTGCTTCCATATTTCATATTTGACCTATTGACATGGTTTGAGATTGTTATTGATGGGTACAAGGAGCTCTCCATGCTCAAAGAACAATGCGAAATCGACGGGGTACAGGCGATGGATCTCATTCAGCAACAACGCTCTGGGCTTTTGAGGAAAATTCGGGCTCGATTGGTGCTTGTACTGCTTCGTATTCTACAAGTATTATTGGTCACAGCCAAATTAGATGGAGATCTAGGAAGCACAAGCTGGTGGCTAATCTTCATTCCAATATGGACAGTGATCGGACATCACCTTCTTCAGCCAGTGCTCAAATATCTGCTTTCGGTTTTGCAATCGCGACAAAAGAGAGATGCTCCCGAGGCTGATCAGTTTGCATCGAGTGAAAGCTCAACGTTCTCGGCCACGGATGTCATTTATCCTCTGGTGGGAGTCTCAATCTTGGCATCCCCGTACGTTTTACTTTCAGCCCGGCTTCAAAGTGAGCACTTCTCGACACTGTTTATCATCTTACCGTGGCTTGTGCTGGTATGTGATGTCTTCGCTTGTTGAATATCTAATAATGTCTTCTCTATAGATTGGCATGCTACTGTGTTTGGTATGTTGCGTGATTACTTGCTTGGGGTTCAGACCTCGACACGAGGACGTGGAATTTTCCGAGGAAGACGAAGAAAACTCATCAGGAAATGAGCTACATATCAATGATCTTTCGAGCAATGTATTACATATCAATGACCTGGAATACGACCTGGAATCTCCCCAGTACGATGACCATCGCAGTGAAGGCGAAGTCGACATTCGAGTTTCGCCTTGTTGACTGACGATTCTGTACGAAAGTGATTCAATTCATAGTCTATGGTCGCATCAAGCAAATTATCGGGGATTGATTCGATGCAGTAGAACTCTAGTGTCCATGTATCGTGAAATCGAATGGTTTCCATCGATTTGTGAATTGCTGAGCGAGTAAAGTTTCTTCGTTCTTGTCCACCACACAGTACTTCCAGTTGGCGCGTCTCGGACATCCAAGCAAAGTGGCTACAACATGTCGACCAAACTGCATATAATGCTTCCCTCGCACAATATGGAGCAGTCGACATCGAGAAGGCTCGCTGTCTTTGGCTTCCTGATCCATTGCCGGCATTTCCGCGTAGAAGAATGGCCGGTCCTCCACCACTTTATTCAAGTCTTTCTCCGCTGCCAGCCGCTCAAAAGTGACATTATACTTTGCTCCTTCCGTCTCGAAGACCTGGGTACAATCTGATGATCGATCTGGTGGAATCCCAACCACTTGCATGTGACAATGAGCTGCACCGATGGAGTGAACGTTCCGATCAAAAACGATAATTTCTTTCTTCTCAGCCGCAAACATTCGCTGCAAATGGATTTTAAATCGATCCATTTCTTCTCGACAGCTTGGGGATAGCTGGACTGTAGATTTCTCGTGGACAATCGGAATGATCAATGCATGATCTTGGCTGAGCGCTCCTTTTGGCAGAGCCAGATACGCTTCCTGACCAATACTCACAATCAAATGTCGTTCTAGCTCGGGAGTCGCCAAGCAAAACCAGCATTCCGTTCGCTCTTTGATCGGAGGCCCACGTCCTCGAGATGCACTGGTATCAAAGAAAAACTGCGATGGTCCTGGGGCTGCTGTAAATCGATTGCTCACTTTCTGTATTTTGCGTGTGTGCTCACTATCTTGCTCTGCTGATCTCGCCATCTTAATGTACGGGTTTCGAGTGGCTTCTACCTCCTGGCTAGACGTCTCTGTAATGTGTAAAGCGTGAAGATATTTCTTGTTTTTGTCTTTCACAATGTCATTCACGCTACAAAGATTGATCAAACGCGTGATTTGCCTTTCATTTGTCTCTCTACAGACTGTCATATAAGGTATACGTTCATAAAACGCGCTTTCATCCAAAGCTTCTGCCCGGTGTATCGCGGCGGTAATGTGATATCTTGGTCGGATTTCTTGCATGATTTCTCGAATCAGCATGGATCCACAGTAAGTAGATAGTTGGGGAGGTACTTGGCCATTTGATAAATCGGAATAGCCGTTCGGTAATTGAGCGCTGAAGAAAAAGTCGAGTTTTTCGCTTTTGACTTCTGTGAGAAATTCTTTGACCTGAAGCAAACATTTACGTTTCTATTACGCGCGTGACTTTGAGCGTACCGTTTCTGCAAAAAATCTAATTTCGTGTGCTTGTGCGACTTCCGGAGAAACACCAGTGAGATATGCGATTTTGATTCCTTCGATCTACGGCGACTTGAGTATGAATGGGATTAGAGGCATTTTTGCATTACCTCGAGGATCCCAAAAGGCTTGGAAAGAAGAAACCAATTGGGTACGACTTCCAGAGCTTCTTCGTCTTCCCTTTCGGACTTTACAGTCGAAAGAGGAGGCTTGCATTCATACGCCGGGATACAATATGTTTTGATTGGTATCTGAGCTTTTCCTGTCGTGTATACTTCAGGAAGAGCTCCAATTTTACCGATACATACGAGGATATCAAATTTAGCAGTCCGTTTCTTCTCTGAAAGTGCATTCAGCTTCTCGATACGCGCGTAAAGCACATCCCATGAATTATCAACAGCTCCGCTTAATAAAATGCGCACCATTGTTTTCCCGGTAATTTCGCCAATCACACTGCTTTATTCCCATTCTTATCCAATCATAAACAAGATGTTCGCATCGAGATAGCAATGCAACTGACAAAGGCATTTTATTACTTTTGCGTGAAAAATACGAATAAATGATTGTGAACAAAGAAGACGAACGCTCTACCACTGGAAGCTCCATCCAGCTACTTACAAAACTATATAACTGACCAATTTCTGCTCTATTTCCAACATTGGCTCGGTCCATAAAGTAGAACCGCTCTTCTCATTGAAATAATACTTATTTCCTGTGGTTCGTGAATGAACGATCTTCCATCCTTGCTCCATCTGATTCATCCCAGCATCCATTATGATAGAGTCTGGAAGCATCGCAAGGAAATCTCCCTCCACTTGTGTCGATTCACTCCAATCCATTGAGGAAGACTTGGCTGAGGCTCTGCTTGGACCAAGCACACAATCTTCCGGGGAATCCAGCTGTTCATTATGACACGAATTGGTCCCAGAACCGATTGGACTCTCTCCATCTTTTGTGATAAGCTCACTATCCACACGCAAATAGCTCTTTGGGTCTCTTTCATCGAAGGCGTATGCATCGAAATTGTGCGATTTCCTCACATCTTTGTAGTGCATTGCATGGAGAGATTTAGACACTTCTGTCATCCGGTCCAAATGAAGCTGCATATCAGCCATCGCCATTGACTCGCTGTAGATGCCCGTATCGATCCTCTCGGCATGCGGAATCTCATGAGGACTCGGACTGACCATATTTCCATCGACCAAGCCTCTTGTATCATCGATCAATTCAGGTGAGGTCTTGGAAAAAACAAAACACGAAACTCGCTCGAGTGTGTTTTGAGTCAAACCACTCCTCTCTGGAACGGTAACGTGTGCTTTGTACTTGCCAACTCCGAGATCAATTACGTGATGCGCTCGTGATAGCCGAGCGGATGCTATCTTTTCAGCTATCGGATCCGGTACCACAAAGGCTTCAGCCTCGCTATCGTTCGCTTTTTCATCTAATAACTGCCCAGAATTCTGTGTTTGAGGAGAAGATCCACTGGCTGAATGGTTTCGGGACATCCTTTCCTCAGATGAATCAATGGACAATGTGTCTGTGACACAAGTAGATCGCAAGCTGATAAAGGTCTCATCCTCTAAGGTCTTCCTGTCGAACCATACATCATGGGAGCTTGTCATTTGCGGGTATGCACCGGGTTTTCTATAAACTCGAATGGCCTGCAATGTCGCGTTACATTTTCCACACATTCGTGGTCTCGATTTACCATTCGAGGACCTCAAAAATGGAGTATGCACGCTGCACTGGTTGCAAGTTACACCACCACAGGCCGCACACATGTATTTCTTTCGTACAAATGAGAACGTTTTGGTGCATATAGAGCAGCCAATGTGTTTCCCAACACTGTTCCGTTGACCCGATATCGATGAGATGAGTATGTTCATGCGTTTCTGATTCAGATAATCTCGAATCTTGGCAGTACGAAATGCAGCGAGTTCTTCCATTCTATTATTGAGCCATACGGGCTGCCGCTCTGCGAAATTGTGGATCAACATTGAATGTAATTCCGTTGCTCTGGAATCGACCTGCATAAAAATATCGAAAGAGAGAATTTTTCCACGTAAAAAGTATCGACTGGCATCATCGCTTATAATTTCATCCGCTTCGATCGATTTTGATAGTTGAAATCCGATTTTACGTCCATTTTGATCAATAAACTGGTCTGTAATCTCCACATAAGTATAGTCTCGAGGCTTGGTTGTGAATTGCGCAAGTGATTTGGTGCAGTGCCATTTCAGGCAGACAAAGCGATCCTCCGATGTGCGTGGAACAAGTGTTTCCAATATGATTCCATCTAAAAAAACAGACGGATCGATCGCAGATTCAAACGCAGCGAAATCCTCTGAAGTCTCGGTGGTGAGGAGATCCATAATCTCTTCAAACGATCCAATTATGGTACAATTGGTCTTGACAGCCATATCGATACTCAGTGAGGGATCCGCTCTACCGTGATACGTTGAAATTCCAGATCGATTTCGAGACGGACACCATCGTACTTTTCCATGACCAAAGCATAAATCATGCGCCTCAGCCACTGAAGCATCAATGAATTCGATCATCGCCTCCTTATTCTCCTCCGACATGCTCTCTATATGTGGAAATCGGAATAAATTGGCTGAATTTGTCTCTATCGCTGCAACGTTATTAATTCCTTCATACTTTTCATTGGAATGGATGGGTGTTCGATCTGATAAACTCGATGAGAAATGGATCGAATCTTGGCAGAATGGTGCTTTTTCGGCTGAGAATGCCGGTGCCATTTTTTGGTTTTGAAGAGAATGTAAACGTAAAACTATATAGCTTCAGATAGAGCAAATAATTGATTCGCAATGACTTGAATTTTGCAGAAGGAGTCAAAATTCGGGTCGTGTAGCCGATGGTATCAGATGTTTGAATTTGAGAATCACAATAGAGAAGAAGGGGTAGGAAGATTATTGTATTCAAATTAAAATCTGAAATAACATGGCATTGATTCGCAGATAATTGTAGCAAAAAGCCAAATGGATAAAATGGTGCGGACCAAAGTGACTAAAGCGACTCCCTATACACAGATACGCAAACAACCGACGATGCAGTCCATGTATGTATTTTACTATATGAAAAATAGCGAGTTCCTGTAATTCGATTGTAAGCAAAAAAAGTCCATAAATTTGATTTGCGTCAGTACCTTTCAGCGTTTGAATAGCGTAGAAACGAAATGATGCGAATGCTAGCGACATACCGCTCGAATTCAATCCTTCACACGTGAGCAAACAGAACGCAAAATTCCCTTCTTTACACCAGGTTGCCATCCACTGGAAATCCCAAATTCAGAGCTTGATCTTCATCGAAATTCAGTACGTCGCTACACAAAAGACATTAAATATAATCAGATCGATGGGCACATAATACGTACACATCGTCGATAAATGAATGTCGCGGTAGATACATTTGAAACACTTCTTTTCGAGATGGGATTTCAGAACCGTGCATTACCATCGCCTTTACTTTCTCCTTCGACGTAACGAGATCTCCATCTAGAATAGCAAGTTGTTGCAGTCGACGAAGAATTCTCGCACGAGAAATTACTTTCGATCCACAATGTCGAGTCAGTGGATTCCCATCGATTTCCAGCGATTCAAAGTTTTTGTGTGGGATCAGGTTATTCAGCTCATTAAAGTCTTCTATCTCGTTATAAGACACATCCAAACGCCGTAATGAAGAGCAGGTCTATAGAGAATTCTGGTTACAATTTTTGGAGACGCAATGGCTGACGGACTTGCCTGTAATGGACTCAATGTGCTGATGTTATTGTGATTCACGTCGAGGTACAAAAGGCACGGAAGGCAAGCAATCTCTTCTACCGATGCAATGACATTGTTACCAAGCTTGAGGTCTTCCAGTGCCGGAAGAGACCATTCTGTGGATGCTAATCCTTTAAGCATTTTCAAGCAATTGGAAGACAGATCCAAGACGCGCAGATATCGTAATCCTTCAATGCCATCGATTTCTTTGATTTCATTGCCGGAGAGATGTAATTCCGTTAGAAATGGGCAAGCGAGACTCAAGTTCCGAATTTTTTCGATACGATTCGCATTCAAATTGGCGTATTGGACCGTCGATCCAAACCAGTCCTTCCCGATGATGGACGCATTATCGTTTGTACAGCGCGGCGTATCGAAATCTTCGTATGATCACTTTTAATGCATTCCGGCATTCAAGAGGTCCATTGATTTACCTAAAGCTTGCGCCAGGTCATTTTCGGAAGCGTCCACAGATAACAGCAGGTTTAGATGCTGAAGCGGAGAAAGGCTGGTCAATTGATTGCCAGAACAATTGACATGCTACGAAATTGATGAAGCTTGAGAGAGCAATGAGGAATGCAACCGACTGACCATAATGTTTGGGTATTCCGAGAGAAGCTGGATATCTGAAAGATGAAGTGAGGATATATTGACTGTGGTATAAGCATGTGTCATGGCGACAGGATGTATTTTCAATCCCACCAAACAGCTTTTGAGCTGCTCACGCGTTAGTGTAGTCGCATCAGACTCCGTAGAGTCTGGCATCGAGGCTCAAAGTGGCGTCTAAATATATCGCAATACAAATACAGCACGGGTATGATCGCCAGGATAGCCTGGTTGGGCCATTCTCCAGCAATATACGCTCCACAGCACTCTACCCAGTCTCGAGATACGCAGGCTGTAGCTGTTCACATAGCTCATGCACATTAGACGATTTTCATGCACTTTGCTGGGTGGATCTTCTTTTGGAGTTTCAATATCTTTCTTCATGATGGTCTCATCCTTTGACAGTCTAATGAGTCATTTTTTCGAATGCAGGCGATAAACAAGGAGACAAATGAGCGTGGTTATCTGACATGATTCATATGACTTCTCGTCGATCCACCATTCCCAACTGAGTTGGCATACATGTCGCATCAGTTACCAGTGCACAATTGGAACCCTCACGCAAATATTGTCTGGGATGAGAACTGGATTGCGTGTCCATTCCGACTAGCATTCTTTACACCGTTGTTTCTATACTTTTGGATGGAGGCACAGTAAAGCGATCCACTGCTCTACCTCAAATTTGCAGGCACACGAAGCATTTTGCACATTACTGATTTGACTCATGAGAACCCAATTTGGGCTTTCTCTTGTACGTGTAACCACGTTCGAAATCTGAGCTTCCATATTTCTTATTGGAACTGCGAATATTTGTTTTGATGTAACCGCTAGAAATAAAGTCTTGAATGTACTGTATATAATACTTATCATCAAAAGCCTCCTAGCTTCTTCCAAATGTTGATGGCATTGGGCAATACCAATGCCGCGCATTTCGAGTTTAAGTGCCGGGACGGGTATACACAGTAGATCGATGGATATCTCCCATCTTTTGTGTCTTCTGCATGTATTCACTCAAGGCAAGGACACACAAGATAAGATATATCGATCCATCCGTTGCGCATACCCGTCCCGGCCCATAAAACTCGTAAAGCGCGGCATTACAGCGAGCGCTAAATGTCCAATCAGCATGCGGAAGCGTGCTACGCGACCGGTTATGGTGAGGTCAATATCTTTCACTATCCTTCTCTTTCTTCGTGTTCTTTCTAGCTAACCATTTTGTATCCAGCAGATAAAATAAGATTCAAGCAAGAACAACGACGCCAAACGGATCGGCATGGAATGCGTCTACAAGGACGGCGGTGGATACGCACCACGCACAGCAACAACTGCCAGTCGACCTTCGACAACGAGGAAGACGACACCACCTACGACGACGCGCATCATGACAACATCGGTGATGAATCGCGTCGAAAGTGATTCGATAACTCGAACGGCGACTCGGGCATCAACGCAACAGCCAAGAAGTACAAGAAATGCGGCCAAGCCTGGGATGGATCTCACTGTTGGTGGTGTGGTCCCTCGGGCGGCACCCGCAATGGTATCAAGACCGTCTGCGGTTCATACGGTGCGAAGCGGAGCGCAGACTACGGCTAGCCGCGTTGGTTGCGGCGTGATTACTCGGCTGGCACCATTGGGTGCATCAAGACTGTCTACAGTAACTCGCGCTGGTGGTGATGCCGTCGTTAGCAGCGTTCAGGCTTCGGCATCTGGTTCAAGTCAGGTGCACTTGGATGAAGTTGTGCAGCTCAATAAGTAGAACGCCGATTTCACGACTGCAAATGTAAGTGCCAGACAGTAGCGCTGTAATTGAGTACTGTTCTCAGCAAGTGTTTCTCAGGTATACACGCCGATGTTTCGGCCCATGTCGCTCCTGTACTTACCACCCATCCGAGAAATCATGCGCTCTAGCTTCGCGTTGGAGACGTAGCAGCGTCGCACACGAGAGTGCTTCGAATCGTCTCCGCCTTGCGCGCATCGTCTCCCACGTGACCAGTGGCATCTGCAGCAGCTCGCAGGGGTCGATCCAGAACACGAGAGCGCGCTCGAGGAAGGAACAGCACACATACTGATTTGATTTTCGTGCATGGTTGGTGCGCATAGCTTCCTCAGTGACAAGCTTCTTAAACAGCCCAAGCAGCGTTGCATGCGACGGGTTCTTCGGAAGCTTGAACGCCAATCCAGTCCATATGTTTAGTGCACGCAGCAACAGCTTAGGGTACTCGCTGTGGCTTGCACAACATTAGCTTCTTCTACGCTGTTAGTCGTACGAGGGTGGAGGCAGATGGCATTAGGTCGCTCAAGCTGTGTCACGTTTGTGAGTTGGCTTGTTGTGAGCGAATGGCGTCAAAAAACTTCAACAAGCGCGCCAAATATAAAAATCCATCGATTTAGGAAGTGTATGCATTATTATTGGTAGTTACTAATGAGAATGGTGCCTGTATTACGCAAAATGTAGCCTGAGTTGGAATGATAATATCTCAATCAAAAAAATTGATGTAAAAAATCTGAGAGCGTAGGGGGATAGCTGAATTGCTCTTTTAGGTGATAGCGCTATTACTTAATATAAATAATACCGGTACCGATTGAATATTATCATGTTTTGTAGGATTAAAAACATGCTGGTCATAAGTGTCCGGCACGATATCATTGGTCGCTTTCGACAAATACTACTGTATTCCTTGGTTATGCTGTCCATCACGATTGGCTGTCGTTACACATTAAAAATCAATGGGAGATCTTCATGTTGAGTAGTAGACATCAACTCAACTACACCAAACGGTAGACTCTACTGAAATAACACACTACAGTATTCCCCATATCTGGAGACTGTTTCTCGAGCTAAAGATGCTCGCAGATTTGAGCTGTCAAAGAACGGTACTTCAGCGGATGGATGCTTGGCGTGAGCTCCTGACCAATTCAGTCTTGTCGAGTTTTTTGAATTCCATCTTCTTTGCTGTTCACATCGACGCATACGATGATTCGGGAGCGTAGGTACAATCATTATGCCAGGTTTCCGTTACAATCCGACTCCAAATTACTCACTCAGCGTATTATATAGTTTAAAGAAGCTGGATTAAACGATACAAAATTGCTTTTGCGAATGAGTTGTACGGTAGCATGTTCCAATGGCATCTTCCACTCGCAGCAAAATCCAATCATTGGCTGCAAAGGAAATATGTACGTATCGAGCTTCAGTCAACGCAACTGATCAGTATCTTTTGTACAGAATGGTGTCAAATCTTTCATCGATCAATTCTTGGCAGAAACTATCGACTCAAATGACGCGGATTAAACCGTCCTCGTCATCGCTGTTGCTTCGGTATGTATCGAGCATACATTACACGCTGATCAGTCGCAAATCGCCGTAGCGGTTTATAATGTGAGTGCGACGGACTTTGGTGCGTTTACGGGAAGAGTCGCTGAAGAGCAATCAAACGTTTTCAACAACGTCTATCGATGAGCTATCGCTGAACCCGCCGTATACAAAGCCTGTAGCGGAGCTATGATAGCTCAACGCACAGAGGAAGACTAGGCTCAGAGAGCCTCTTAGTTCGTAAGAACTAGCGATATACTGATTCAAAAAAGTGTCCGGATGTTTTGCACTTTTGGGTTTCGAGGTTAATAACTCATAATAAACAAGTGGAATCAAAATGAAATTTGGATATATATTACACAATTAGCTCTTATACATCCTGTCAAGACTTGGGAGCAGAAGATACAACTTTTAAAAAGATAAAAGTATCTTAGTCTACCAAGCTCATCCGGACAGTTGTTTTGCTCAAACCTCAATATTTGGTATTTCGTCCTTTTGATTCCAAAACAGCGTGGATTCCGCGTGACGTACTCGCAATTAGTGCTGTACACTCTTCTTTTGATATTTCATTCCATTTTTCTTCAAACCTTTCCATAATTCATGGAATCCTTGAGGTGATTTTTGATAAGCAGAAAGCTTCCTTTCAGTATATTCCAGAGATGTTCAATTGGATTCAAGTCCGGAGATTGCGGTGGCACTGTAGCACACGCATATCCAAGTCTTGCAAACATTTTTTGGCTTATCTTGCGGTGTGTTTGGGATCATTGGCTTCTTGAAATATCGCGGCATCTTTCTCCATCTCATAAGATTCTAATGTTTGCATCAGCTCATATTCCAGTATTTTGCAGTACAACTCTGCATCGAGTATCCCATCAATTCTGCTTAGATATCCCACTCCATGAGCTGTCATGAATCCCCACACCATCACAGAACCGCCGCCGTGTTTTACAGTAGGTTGAATAAATCTGTCTGATAGACCTTCTCCTTTTGATTTCCAACACCAAAGTCTTCCATCTGATCCAAAGCGATTGAGTTTGCTTTCATCAGACCATATAACGCGATTCCAATCATCAATAGTCCAATGCTGATGAATTTTCGCAAATTCTAGTTGCTTCTTTTGATTCTTCACAGAAATGCTTGGTTATTGAATATTATGTTTAGCCTGAAACCCCGCTACTTCGAAACATACCGACCTGTTTGAGCAGATACATCAATATTGAAAACATGTGAAAGCATTCCCGCGGCTTTTACAGCAGTATCACACTTCCCAGAGATAGTATTTTGGATGATGTTCCTTTTGATAACTTCAGGAATCTTTAGTTGTCGACCATCCTTGTTGCTTGGTCGTTCTAATCCATTTCTTTTGGCAATATCATAAACTGTTGAGCTGCCCATGTTAAGTCTAGGGTTACTTGCAAATGTTGTATAACGCTCTAGAATACTCCAGAATGCTCTAGAACATTCTTTATTATTCATAGGTACCACTATTAGTTTAATTTGGAAATGTATTGATGCAACCAAACAACTGTCCGGATGAGGCTGGTATACTAAGATACTTTAATTTTTTTAAAAGTTGTATCTTCTGCTCCCTGTCTTGACAGGATGTATAAGAGCTAATGGTGTAATATATATCCAAATTTCATTTTGATTCCACTTGTTTATTATGAGTTATTAACCTCGAAGCCCAAAAGTGCAAACATCCGGACACTTTTTTGAGTCAGTGTACAATACTCAGAGAGTCTATTGATTGGAATGCGTGAACAAGAAGGTGAATTAGAAAGTAAAATACATTTAAGGTCCTTAGTTCGCTGGTAGCTAAGCTAAGCCTTTCTCTCAACTATCTATTAACTAATGCTACTAACATTACTTACATTATTAATATTCCTGAGTCATCCCATGTTCAAGTAGACGAATCACTCAACCCTGCCAAGTACTACAGTAAACACCATAATATGCATCATCAATCTTCAACACTCTTCTTGATGTGCATAGATTGTGCTTGTTGCATCTACTCGCTTTCATACCTAGAGCTTGAATAAAGGCTTTGTGTTTTCCTATTGGCAATGCTTTTGTGAGTGCATCGGCAACCATTTCTTCCGTTGGCTTGTATTAGATTTCCAGTTCTTTAGCTTCAACCTTTTCACGAATGAAGTGAAATTTGATGTCGATATGTTTTGTACGAGAGTGATAAACTGGATTTTTTACCAATGCAATAGTTCCCTGATTGTCTTGTAAAATTGTTGTTGGTAATTCCATTTGGTATTTCAAGTTCAGGAGTAATTGACGCAACCAAACCACTTCCTAAGTGGCACTATATAGCCCCATGTATTCTGTTTCCGTGCTTGATGTTGCTACTGTTGGCTGACATTTTGATCTCCATTAAACTGGGCTTGAGTTCAAGAAAAAGATATATCCTGTAGGTGAGCGTCTTGTATCCATATCACCCGCCCAGTTTGCATCTGCGCAACCGACAAGCTCTCCTTGTTCAAATCATTAAATCGAATCCCATAATTCATCGTGGTCTTGAGGTACTTGAGGATTCGCTTGGATGCCATCCAATGACTCTTATTGTATCGCTCGCAGTACTTGGCCACTTCACCGAGTGCGTTCTCAATGTCTGGCCGTATGCACGTCATTACATACGTTAGTGCACCAACCAGCTTTCTGCACGATAATTTGGGCACAAACTTTTCATCATCTTGCATCTTGACCAGCTTGGAGTTGCTGTCAGCTGGCGTGTGCACGTCCTTGCACATTGTAATGCCAGAATTATCAGCAAGATTTTTGATGTAGCACTTCTGGTCCATGAATAACATTTGCTTTGAACGGTTCCGATGAATTTCAATTCCAGGTCAATACCCGAGTTGACCCAATTCCTTGATGCTAAACGCTTCTTTCAAGGATCGCTTGATTTCATTGATTTTGTCTTTGGTCTTGGTGAAGATCATCAGGTCATCGACGTAGATCACAATGATTTTGTATTCATTTCCGTTCTTGCTGATGTATACACACGGATCCGCTACTAATCGATTAAATCCCATTGAGTCAAGGTGCTTGTTGAGCTTGTTAATCCATTGGCGTGCAGCTTGCATTTCATATTCGGATATTTTTCATCTTCAAAGCCATCCGGTTGGTCCATGTAATTTTCCTCGTCGATATCACCATAGAGAAATGCGATAGCCCCATCTACATTTTCTGCTTCCATTCCTTGCACTGCAGCAATAGATGGAACAATGTTAGTTGAATCCTTTCTAGCAACAGGAGCGAACATCTCAGTGTAGTCGATCCCAGGTCTTTGTGTATATCGTTTCGCAACTAGTCGTGTCTTGAATTTGAAAATTTTTCCACTTGGATCACGTTTGATTCGGACCACCCATTTGCCTCCGACTGCTCTGTGGCCCGGTTGCATTTCTAGAAGCTTCCAAGTATGATGATCATTCAATGACTTCATCTCGTTTTCCATTGCTTTGCGCCATTCGTCCCGGTGTTTGCTCTGCATAGCTTCCTCATATGTGTTGGCATTCTCTCCGCCATCTTCAATATTGAGATAATATAAGCTATCATAGCCGTCGCTTTCATTCAAGTTTACACGTGTTATGTTTGGATATTCTTCTTTGTAACGTAAACTTGCTTGTTGCTTGCGTACTGGACGAATATTGCTTTCAAATTCATTGAAACGGTTTGGGGTGCTCGATTCTCTTGTCGTCACAGCATCATTTGGGAATTCATGTTCTGATATCTCCTTTTGTCGTGGATGACTTGGTGGTGTTGACGGTGCTTTTTCATTTCTTGGTGACATACTTTCTTGCATTGGTACATTCTAGTTCATGTCTTCATGGTCCGTTGGATCTTTATTTATATCGGTGAATTCGATGAAAGTTTTCTTTCCCGATTGAGTTTCTTCCACGGTAGAATGCTCAGTGAATATGACGCTACGTGAGATAACGATCGATCCATCTTTCACATACAATAATCGATATGCCTTGTGCTCTTTCGAGTATTCAAGAAAGAAACACTTTATACCTGTGTCAGCCAATTTCTTGCGTGTTTTCTTTGCCACATGCGCATAGCATTGACTACCAAACACACGCATGTGATTCATGTGTGGCTTTATCTGGAACAGCATCTCAAATGGACATGAATTCAAATCCGACGAATTCGGCAGTACATTGCGAATGTCCACAGCGGTCATCATAGCTTTGCACCAGTATGATTTGTTGAATGAAATATCTTTGAGCATACAGCGTGTCATCTCAAGCAGCGTGCGAGTCATACGCTCGGCCATTCCATTTTGTTCCGGATTGTACGGTACAGTGTATTCCTGCTTGACACGCATCTTTTTACAGAACGCGTTCATTGATGCATTCTTGTACTCGCCACCATTGTCGCTGCGCAATATTTTCACCTTGATGTCAGTCATCGTCTTGAGGTCGTTGTAGAACTTTACAAAATACCTCCGGCAGCTCACTCTTCATTCGTAATGGATACAATATCGTGTCGCGGCACTTCATTGAAATGAAGCTCACAACATACTGATAACCCGACCTGGATTTTAGATTTATTGGTCCAATAATATCATAGCAAACAATATTGTCACTACGTCTGTTCTCTCTTGATTCTCTTTATTTAATAGTTGAATTAAACGTCTTGCGTACTTGCTTTGCAATTGCGCATACGTTGCATGTGTTCATAGATGATGTTGCCGTTCCACGAAGTAACCCATTCTTAATAAGTTTTCTTATTGTGCCGTACGATGCGTGTCCAAGCCGACGATGCCACAAATCTGATTCATTCTCCACCAAGTGACAATCGTCACCAGGGTCAGTGTTGAGGTATAGTAGAGTACCGTTCTTGCTTCCAGTTGCTACTGTAACGCCGTCAATTTCGACAGTGCACTTATTTCGGGTCATTTTAACTGTCATTCCACGTGCAGTAGCTGCAGTTAACGAAAATATATTTTTGCTGAGGTCCTTTACATTAAGTGTGTTTTTCAGATGTGCATTAATCCATTTGAATCCGTTCCAAATGGGTAATGCAACAGTTCCGTAGCCAAGTACCTTCGCTTCGCGCCGCTTCTTGCCCTTGATACGTTCAGCATATCCTTTTCTTGTGTGTATTTAATAAACACACCGCGTTCCTTGCTCATATGAGTAGTTGCGCCGCTTTCCATAATCCAGCTTTCATTTGTCACACCTTCCATAAAATTAAATGCGACGTTGGATTGGTCGGGACTCCATTCGTTTTCGTTTTCATTCGAACGACAGTCTCGCATAAAGTAAACAACTTTACCGCACTTGAAACATGCACTAGAAAACCCCTTCGCTCACCTCCCATGTGGCTTCTTTCCAAATTTCTTTCCTTTCTTCTTGCTTCAAACATCGCCGTTGCTTCTTCAATCCGACATGACTCATTTTGGCGAACTTCCTCTGCTAAAAGCTTGCTCACCAAATCGGAAAAACGGAATTGAACAGTCGTCATCCTGAACGCTTGGATCAGTCCCTCATATGACGCAGGTAGGCTTCGAAGCATGGTTGCACAGGTATCTTCTTCGCTAGGCTCGCAGTTCGTGTATTGCATTTCCATTACCAAGCGTTCAAGATCCCTGACGTGCTCACTTATGCTTGGTTTCGTATACTTAAATGACGCAAACCTTTCCTTTAGCCATAAGCGGTTCGCCATATTAGTGGTACGATGAAATGCGTCGAGTGTACACCATGCCTCCCGTGCGTCATTTTCGTTAACCACATGCATAAGTTGCGAATCGCTAAGATTAAGAACGATCGCAGCATGCGCTTGTTGCTTTTTCAATTCCGATTCCTCCGTTCCAACGACTGATTCCCAGAGTCCCATCGACATCAAATACACCTTCATTTTGAAGCTCCATAATGTATAATTTGATCCGTCGAAAGGCTCAACTTTGATTCTGGACTCGTTGATTGGGCTCATAACCTATTGAATGGAATGCGCGAACAACAAGGTAAATTGAAAAGTAAAATATATTAAGGGAACCGTTAAAAATCCCCCCGTTTTCCCTCGGTTTTTTTAATCAGTTTTACCTCGGTTCCTGACTATATCCCTCAGTTTTCCCTCCATTTTCTGATAAAATTCCACACTTGAAACTTACTTTTCCCTCCATTTCTTATATTATCCCACCGTTTGCCCGCATAATTTTGTGAAAATGTCCCATCCTACGCTTACGGCTCAATTAATGCCGTACACGGCCTTATGATGGTGCTGATTGGTTGATATCGTCTCGGACGGAGAACACCATCAATCTCCAATCAGTAAAAATGAATTCTCTAGCGCCTCCTCAGCATCTATCATACAGCACCTTGGAAAATGCGGAAGCCGCTATCGATAAAAACGCACGTCAGCAAGGTTACACCGTTCGTGTTCTGCGAAGCATGAAAGTACGAAACCGAATAAACGGAGAATTCAAAGGTCAGGCACTGCGCTGCTCACATTCTTGCATTCCCCCTAGCATCCCGACAACACGCAAAAGTTCCAGCCGGAAGACCAACTATTGTTTCCGCGTATACATTCATCGCAAAAAGGCTACCACAACCACTCCAGTCTCATGGGTAGTTGTAATCAGATGCCCAGACCACAACCATGAAGCTTTCAAACACCCCTCCGCCCACCCTAAAGGAAGAACCTTGACATCGGAAGAAAAAGCATCGGTTCTTTCTTTTAGTCAAGCAGGCATCGCACCCAGCCATATACTAACAGCTCTACAGCAACAAAACGAGCACATGAACGCCCTTCCACAGGACATTTACAACTTGCGTGCCGTTCACAGAGCTGTCATGCTTGCTGGGCGTACCCCGTTGCAAACCCTTCTAGACGGTCTTGCAAGTACTGCGGGCGCAAATTATTCTGTGCGACAGCATCCTGAGACAAAGGAGCTGAGTCATCTTTTCATTTTGTCTCCCTCTGCCAAGCAGATTTGCCAAGAGTACAGTCGCGGTAAAATTTGGCTCATTGATGCGACATACAAAACAAATCGCTATGGTCTCCCTTTGCTGCATGTGGTTGGACTGACAGCAACAAACTCGACCTTTACTTTGTGCTATTGTTTTATGCGGAATGGGACAGTAGCAGACTACCGCTGTTCCATGAGCAAGCTCAGCGAAGTCTTCCAAAAATTCGTAATTGACCATCAACATCAAACTCTCCCATTTATTAGAGACCGAGACCTGGCGCTGATGACCGAGCTCTCTGAAATATTCCCAAATGATGGTACATTGCTTTGCAGGTGGCATATCAGCAAGAATAATTTGGCAAAGCGCAGGACCTCATTTTCTTCACAGGAATCTTTTAAAGAATTTACTCTCTCTTGGAATGTGCTGGTAAATTCCACCACCAAGGTCAAACATACAGTGAATGTCGAGGAGATGCGGATTGCAATTCCATCGTGTGTGATGAGCTATTTGGAATCGACATGGCTATTGCATAAGGATAAATTCGTGACTGCATGGATAAGTAACATTCTACATTTCGGCTATACTACAACTTCACGTGTTGAGAGTGCTCATGCTGCCCTAAAAAATGGATCGGGGTATCGACTGGTTAGTAGTGCGTCTGCTAATGATTTAACGCCTCATGCTGATTATTTCTTGTTACTCAGGTAATTTCTTGTCTGTGAATATGGCCATTAAACTTGCCTGGGATCAACAGCTGGCAATAGTCCGACAGAAGAATTCCAAGGATTGAGCCGTCAGCAATTTACGGTTTGGTCCGATGTTTGCTAAAGTCATAGGGAACGTTTCAGTGGTAGGTTTACGCGCTGCCTATGGGGAGTATGAGCAGCGCATGAATACGACAGACTGCCATGGAATCACTAGAGGAACAATGGGACATCCTTGCTCTCATGTATTTCGAATTCGCGGAAATCAATCCCTCGAAAGCACTGACTTTGATGCGCATTGGTGGTTGGACTCCCCTGTGTACATCCATGCTACGGACGAAACAATTTCAATTGCAAATGTACTAAGAAGAATTCAAGAAAACTATGAAAGAGAAATTTCTCCATATCGTAGACAAATAATTCATCAGTATCTGCTCGCACTTCCAGCAGTGTTGGACATTCGTGATCCTGTTCATATGCAAGGGCGTGGAAGGCGGGTATCTACCCATAACCTCAGGTTACTTATGACCGGTAACACGTTAGGTAACCGCCAGATAAGTAACCGACGTGTAACAACGTTACAAAGCCGACGTGTACAAGAACTGTAGATTTTCCAGCTCGGCCGTCCCCTCAATCTGGCACAACGTTTCGAAGTGTCACTTCGTCTCATCAAGAAAACTTTATACATTACGGCAATGGATTTTACTCAAACACACCACACAGCACTTGGGATGGACGGGAGCGAAATTAGCCAAGTCTTCTACTTCCATCAAAAGCTCCGACAACGATACGGACGATGAGCTGTTGTACATTTAGGACTATTAATATAACTCTCATAGATGCTAATTGAATTCTGTAATATATCACATGTACTTGTCTTCTTTCGTTGAGCCACTTCAGTCCTTACAATACTATCGCTTCCATCCTACACATGTGTGTGCCGTATCTAACCAAAATTAAACCAGGCATGTAAGTTCATTACCGCTTCCCCCACCCGCGCCGTTGCTATTTTTGAAATCAACGGCATTTTGTGTAAAAAATAGCCAATCGGACGACGGAAGCTTTTGCATGGAATCGCATGCATCGATGGATATATCTCATCTTGTGTCTTTTGCATCTCCTCACTCAGTGCAAAGGACACACAAGATAAGATATATCATCGGCCACTGCGCCTACCTTAAAACCTAACCATAAACCATAAACCCTAAATTCCCGGCAACAACGAACCGAATAGCGCGGCATTCCTTCCAGCTTAAAATACCCAATCAGGATGCGGAAGCGTGGCAGGTGATGGTATGGTCAATTTCTATCACTATCCTTCTCTTCTTTGTATTCTTTCTCACTAACTATTCTTTTCCAGCGTATAATTCATCATACAAGCGACAACAACGATGAAGAAAGCGGCGTGGAATACGTCGACAAAAACCAGCAAGCCTGCGTCCAGCACCTCAACACTTTCATCAATGAAGCGTGTCGGCGGCGGATATGTACAACGCGCAGCAAACACTACGAGTAGACTCACGGCAACGCCAACAACGACAGGAACGAGCACCACATGGTCAACAACACGATCGGTGGTGACTCATGTCGACAGTAACTCGATCCCTCGGATGGCGAAACGTACCAGATAGCAGTCCAAGAATACGCGAAATGCCGCCGGGCTAAGGGTGGATCTCGATGGTGGTGCTGTGGATACTCGGACGACACCGGCAATGACCCCAAGACCGTCTGCGGCTCGTACGGGCAGGATTTCGACGCAGACTACGATGGCACCGGCATCAGTGGATGTATCAAGAATTTCTGCAGTAGCCCGCGTTAGTGGTGGTCCCGTCTTCAAGAGCAGCCAGCCTTTGGCATCTCTTTCAAGTCAAGTGCACTTGGATGAAATAACACAGCTCAAGGCAAGAAATGCGGCACTTACGACTTCTATGAAAGAGAAGATAACTCAGCTTGATGAAGCCTTGTAAGAAGTCAGTAAACTCAAGAGAGATGTCCGCAAAATCGACAAGCTACTGGAAGCCAGTTTCATGAAGACAGAACTATGTGAAAGCGAACTCAAGGATGCGTTAAAGGTTCGTGACGAAGATAAGAAGAGGCTGCAGCATCTGATGGCTGAGAACAGCAGCTACGAGCAAAAAATGGTCACAGCAAGGAAGAGCTCGCGTTAAATTGAGGCAGCAACAGTTCGGATGGTCACGCAAGTAAAAGAGCACTCTTGCAGAGGAGTGAATTTGCAGCATCAAGCCACTGTTGAAGTTTCCAATGGATTGGCACATGAAAAGAAAGTAGGAGCCAATCACATCAATGGAAATGCTCGAATTATTGAGGAAATTCTCGCAGAAGAGAGGCCGGAGCAGCGGACACTATATGCACAGCTCGAAAATACAGGTCAGCATTCACAAAAGAGTCGCAACCGGGTGGGATGGAACATGTTTCAAAATTTGATCGAAGAAAAGAAGTCGGACCAGTGTCCGTTATACGAAGAGCTTCAGAAATCAGATCAGCTGACAGAAAAAGTGCGAAACCAACTGGGATGGCACCTATTTGAAGACTGGATCAAGAAAGAGAAAGTCAAGAACGGATGCCATTAGCTTCGGAAGACCTAATTACGTCTTCAGAGTGGCATTGGATGACCCCATTACGTCATTTCGATGCAAGAATACCTCAACACGTCCTTGAAGGCATTCGGACCCAGCCATACTTGATTGTAACTAATAAACGTTATTGTGCTGTATTTGTGTTATTATTATTCTAGCTAACTGACAAAAGCATTTATATTACGTACCAGGTTACATTCCTTCCCGTATCCATTATCCTTCAGTATACGCGCGAATAATCAATCATCTCAAAGTACACACACCAGCTCCAAATTCACCACTGTAAAAAGTGTGCAACAAAGTTGGTCAGACAAATTCCTCGAGCTGCACTCATGCTACAGGTCGATGAAGTTGGTGTATGCGATGATCGGCTTGGTACAGAGGCTCCAGTGAGATGCATTTGGTTCCTCGTACTTTGTTCTGCTGAGAATCTGAGAATCTGAGAATATCTGGGAATGCCATGATATCTGCAACAGCTCTTCACAAGTCTGCAGACCTCAATCTGGCTTACTCAATCCCTTAGATGCTCTCCGCCATGTACGATAACCCGAACCAAGCGTCTATCAGGAAGGTGTGGTGTTGGTGTCCAGGCATTCGTGTGAATGTCAAACATGTCCAAACAGCAAACCATGAGAAAACGCAATCTTGCTCGGTCGACACAATTGCTACCACTGGAAAGCTGGATTGTCCGGACTAGAGAAGCGTCGATGGTATCGCTATCCACACTAAGCTCTCATCTGAGTACTTCAGCCGAGAGCCCAGCAGAATCAACTCGAGAGTGTTTGAGATTGCTCGTATGCAATATTTTGCAACGTGATCAATGTGGGGTCGCTGCATTGGTCAGCAATGTGGCCCAACGCTTCCAAAGCTTGTGCTACACCAAAAGTAAGGGCACGAGCTCGAATTTGAAATTTGCGCGTGGATATTCCCAATAGCATCATGGATATGGTGTTTGATGTCAGCAAGAAAAGAACTTTTACCATACGCTTTTGGCAAATTTTCATGATGGTGAGCATGATTCATTTGTCGGAGTTTCTTGAAGACTATAGCGAGATTTTGATGCGCTCGTTCTTGTGCAGCCGAAAAATTGAAGAATTTGGTGGATGCGAATTCCAGATCACGATAGTGCAAATTGAGAGCTAGCGCTAAGTCATCTTCATGCATTGCCAAATTACCAAGATTTGATCGAATTCTCCCTTCAAGTTCCATATCTCCAGCCTGCAACGCAAGCTGTAATGCAGTATTTTGATGCCAGCTGGATCGTGGAATCTCCTCTTTGTCGAGATATATACCTGCCAGCGTCTTATGAGCACGAACCATCAGCCTTGAATCATCACACTGAATTGATAGACGTCAACACTCTGTCTGCATATGTAAAGCATCTTCTAGCTTGAGAGAGTCTTCTCTGTATGAAATACCAATGTGGTGATAAAGTAACGCAGTCAGCTGGAAATTGTACTGAGGCTGACAACAGTCAAGTGCATTTTGCCATATACTACTGGCATCCTCGACACGATTGTAGCCATACAAAAGAACAGATCCCAATGCCAATGCTTGAGCCATTGCTGAGTATTTCTAAAGCATACTGGATTTCGGTTCCGCCAGGAAGAAACTGCTTTCCTCATGGTTTGGTACGCTTGGATGGCCAGGTGTATGCAAGTTTGGCATACTCTTACTTGCATTCATTACGGCTACCATTCCATCTCTTCACTTATCTCGAGCGCGACTCGATGAATGAAGGAGTCTCACTATCCCGTTTACAGTTAGACTCAATAAGCAGCAATATTGGCAAAATTTCGATTCTGTCGATGGGTATTCGACTCGACGTTGCAATTGGAAATGATTTCCCGAAAATCAGGTATCGAGTCGGACTGGTAAATTTTTTTTTATCGGAAGCTGGCGGATCAGCTCTTTGCGAGTCACTGGAGTAAGGTATAATGACGGGCATTTCGAACCTCCTCACGTGTTTGTGGTAGCAGGCCGATGAGATCATTCCCGTCCTCGATCTCAACTTATTATGGTTCACATGACAGATCGTCGACAACAACATTCAAGCGCTATTCAAAGTATTGGAACTTCTCGTGTCGCTCTTTGCACGCTTGCAGAAGCGAAAATACGTGCTGGAAGACGGTCAAGATGGAATTTTGTACCGTTTATGCTTCAGAAGAGCGGTCATGCTAAACCTCGCTTTCGACTTCGGTATTGGGAGCTTTTTCGTCAGATCTTGAACCTCATCCCTTGTGAAAAGTACACGCTGCGCTTCCTGAATTGTATCAACGGCATGAAACATGAAAAGCCGATGTGAATGCATCAATACGGTCGAAGATCTTTCGACAATCAGGCGGGAATTACATTTGGTGGGGAAGAAGATCCATTCAGGTATTGTCAAATTGGTGAAGGCACATGAACGCGATGTACGCGAGTGCACCAACAATGCAACGGTTGCAGCGTTGACCAAACAGATGGCAACTTGGAAGGATTCTTCGACTCATTCAGGTGTCTTACACAACAAGGAACTGATCTGAATCGCGCTAAAATCAAGCACTTGCCAAGTGAAGTGCGATCTGAGCCACAAAGTAGTCGTCTCGGAAGCAAAGAATCGACCTTGCAAATAAACAGTGGGAATACAGATGCTTCTATTGGAATGGACTCAGAGACTCCGAAATCGTCGACTTTACATGACGATGATGTGGTCATGGTCCCTCCCTCGTGTAAGGTACCTTCTCAGCCGCATTCTCCCACAATGTCGGAGACTGAGAACGGACATATTAATAGAGAAGACACAGAAACGGGTGTTGATTCGAGGGTGGTGTAGACTCTTCTGATGCATCTGATGCGCAGGCTCATCACAAAAGATAGGAACCTAACCGAAGTCCAATTGATTTGCAAAATGGAATCGATGCAAAGAAACCTCTTTACACAATCGCAGACTATCCCTCTGACGCGTACGAAGTGACTTTCCGGACAGCTTTTGTGAATGAGATTGTTAAGAAATGTGTGAATGCAATCGTGTGAGCTTTCAAGAACGTAAAACGGAGCCGGCCGCATCACATTTGGAAGCTTTTCC